>WJFA01000182.1:0-57321 GCA_009870155.1 Pseudobourletiella spinata | reverse complement strand
GAGTGTCATTGGAAAGGCATTGCTTTCTTTCTGTTATTTTCTGGTGGATAAAGCGGTCCCCGAGGTCTTTTCATCTGCTTTCCGGTTGTTGAGAGAGTATGAAGAAAGAGAGAGAGAGAGAGTGAGAGGGAAACGAAACGTGGGATTTTATTTGTATGGGACCTATGTATGTATGGATGTGTGTGTACCGTGAGGGAAGTTGGAAGAACCTACAAATGCTACTACTACTCGAACTACTACTACTAGTAGTAGTAGCAGTGCTATTATTGGATCCTTTCCTTTGAACAAGAATAGTAGTTGAGTCGTTGGAGAATCCTCTTGAGTAAATTATGACGGGATACGCGTAAAGACTTGTGATAGGGTGTTAAGCGGCGGCGAAATATGAGAGTACCCTAGTGCTGCTGCTGCTGCTACTCTCGCGCCTGGATTAACACGGAGAATTTCGATAAATTCGGCGGCAGAGGATGAGGGAAAGGAGCGCGGAGGGGGAGCAGCAGAGAGAGGACATATTTGGGATGGGATTTATTTAGGGCAACTGGAGGGCGGCGGGGCTCCCGGCCATTTATCCGATTCCGAGATAAAGGCGCCGGGGCAAATGGGAGGCATGCAAGCGGAATCCGAGCTATTGCCAATTTATTTTGCTTCATCGTCCGTGCAATACGGATGACCAGAGGACCTGATTCACGGCCAATTTAATTTATTTCCTATATATATCTATAAGAAGGGGTTTCATTTACCTCCGTCTCCTCCTCTGTCCTCAGCGCCTTCCGGAGGAATTAATGGTCATTTTCACGCCCTACATCTGCTCCAATCGAATCCACTCGAGAAGGAAGCGGGATCGGGAGCCGGGTGGAGTGCGGAGCAGCCCCTACTTGTACCTCCTTGTGCCGTACCATCCCATGCAATGCCATGCCATTCGTGCGTTTAATCAAGGCAGTGTGAAGGAGGAAGTGTGATATTAGAAGAACTGCTAAAATAGTCAACCTCTGGGCGGTCGGTATGCTGGGATGGGCTCGAGGTGCATTTGAGAGTTTTGGAGGATCTCTGGGGGTGGGAGGGGTCGTGTTTCATAGCTCGCCGTATCTGCCTGAGCGAGTGTATGTCCCTGGTCCTCTCTCTGCTGTATCCGGGATGCCAGTTCAATGACTGAGAAGTGAAAAAATTAAAACACTGGTGTAAAGACTGTGTTAAAGACTGTTTAAGATATGACTTATGTAAAATGGTTGGGCCTAACGCCTTCGGCTCTTGTCTACTCTTTTCAGATTCGTCACCACAACTACCAGACAATCTGCATTCGTCAAATGAGCATAAGGGTGTCGATATACAGCGGCATCAGGTTATCTGTGAGAAGAGCCCTTGCTCCCCGCCGTCAACGGCTGTCACCCCTGTCGCTCCGACGGAATTGAAAGCGCAGCAACCGAGACAGCAACCTTTGGATTCAAATCTAATCAAGCCTTTACAAAAGGTATTAGGATTTTATTCCACTCCTATTGGAAGCCGAAATGTAGTTTTGGAAGTTTAGAACCCTAGACCTTCCCATACTTGGTGGAATAGGGGAGGTTGTTGTAAGAGTTTTTAGCGAGTTGAAGGCAGTCATTTAAGGCAAGAGTGAGAGGACTGATGGCATAATTATTAAAACTCTTTTGTTTATTTCTGTGCTTCCAGAACGGTCCTCTAACTGCTGAACTAGGGAAGGAGGATGTGAATGGTCATTTACCGCACGGGCGGGAGCCATCACCAGGAGTGATTTACGCAGCCGGTGCCGGAGAATAAGTTTGTGTATCAAGCTCAAAAGGCTATTGTTAAGTCGAATGTTCCTCAGACGCTATTTACACCGTATGCCGCAACCGCAATTACTCGGGTGAACACGCCGGTTCTTCCGGGCTCAAGTCAGTCCGCATCCCGTGAGAGTCCGCACGATACCTCTCACCACTCCTCCCCCCAGCCGACGAATTCTCTGCAGAATCCGCCGCCGCCGCCTGTCATCGCAGTCAGGACGTGTTGTTGTAAATCGTAGTAGTAATCCTAGCTCCGTCAGTACCGGTGTTAATCCCAGTCCCAGTGGTCTCCATTCTGGGAACCCGGGAAGGTCATCCTCCTCCTCCTCCTCTGGTCCGCTTCATACCCAGCCGAGTCACTCACCCGTTGTTGTTGAAAAGGTATGTAGAGATATGAGCTTGGAGGAGTGTCCAATGTGGGCTCCTAAATTCACCGATGATGAGAATGGCTAAATTGAGTCACTGGCTCTCACTTCATTGTCCCTTTCAGACTTTGCCACCAAACAAGCTGGTCCGCTCATGCTCTCCGCAGTCAAGTCAAGTATTTAATCGGAAATTCTACTCACCGACGCCAAGCAGTAAGCGTACGTGTGATTTTCAGAGGCGGAGAGGGAATGAAGTATTTGTGGGTTGGAGGAGTAGTAATTTCTGCGCATTGTTCTCTTTGCAGCTCCGCCGGCGACGAATAAATCCGCCGCATTTGGCTCCATAGCAAGACTGTTGGACTCGCCGACGTCGACTCGAAGTAGTCCTATCCCCGGAGCCAATGCAACCGTGACAACGAACACGAATTTTAACATTGGGTCGAACCAGGCGTTCGGTGGGGGAGTGGCGAACGGGAACACCAGTCATAACGGCTCAGGGGTCAGCGCTCCGAATACATGCTCTTCACGGAGTCACTCACCGCGCGGTCATAGTCCGTCAAGGGAACGGGATAGTTACAGGTGAGCGTCAAGGGGCATGTGATGGTTTTTGATAGCAGCGGGGAATTTGTGGGGACTTGAATGGTTTCGAGGTACTATAAATGGTTCTCCCTATTTTTTTCATCCTCCTTGCAGCAGCAATGTGAGCAGTCTGAGTCGAACGAGTGTGACCCCAGTGAGTGGATCGTCCCAGTTGCCCCCGAATTTGTCGCCGCTTCAGAATCTACAGTCTTATTCCAAGGCGGCCTCGTGGTTGAAGTAATTACTTGCTATTGATTGTCCTATGAACGTCATTTGTTGTAGTGGTGGTAACATATTATCCGGTTTATTGTGAGATACGGAGAATGAAATGTCTTTCATCTCTCCTCCTACCGCCGCAGACTAGTTTCTAGGACTATTTCAGCCCCTGTGTTTTATTCTGTCGTGCTTGTCATGTTCCTTATCTCTTGGATTTGTCATGGAGCCGTTTTACTGTACTATTGAAGTTGGGATGGTGTGGGGGAGGGGGTATACAAATATTACTCGTTAATTTGAGAGAAGATACACATCAGCTCAGTATAGTGTTGCAATTTCTATCTGTCTCTCTTAAACTCCGTTGAGTTTGACTGTTGAAGATCATATTTGAACACGAGCCAACTTTTTATTGGCTTCAAGTGGTGAGTGAGTGAAGGAGTTTGGGACGCGGGTGGATGGAATATTTAGTTTTGTAATCGTGAAAGATGTGGGAGCCACTTTCTTTGAAATATTTTGGATATCACCAGAATTTATTACTTGCATCGCATGCCTCAACGCTGCGGTTACAGTGACTCTTGGCACACAGTTCTTTTGTGAGCTGAGGAGAGTCGAGGAGGAGCGCTGTAAACTGCGTGTAACTTATTGAAATGCTCCACTCAGCCGAATGATGATGGAAATGTAAAGGGTGTTCGGAAAGTAATACTTTATAGTAATTCAAAATCTCTCTGGTTTCCAGCACGGTCCCTGGATTGTCCCCTGTTACTCGTGGAACGCCACCTCAGCACACGATCTCATCCGCGAGCTCCTCGGGTCCGAGCACCTTGGTCAGCACTGTCCTCAGCAGCGGTAATAGTGGAGGAGCGGGGGGAGTAAACTCTCTGCAACTATCATCTGGTGCTCCCTTGTCAATCACCGGCAGTGGTCCTCTGTCAATTTCCGCGGGAAGCACCCCGAGCCCACACACTGTCTTTCCAGGGCTGGTGCCGGGTGCACCGCATACCCTGCCCCCACCGAATTCAGCAGCAGCCATGTTCGCACCACCGATTCTTCCCCTAAGTTCGATAGCTCCGCATCCCGGAACTCATCCCTCGCCCTTTGTACCTAGTGCTGACGCACTCTTTCATGGTATGTGCACGCACACGCCTCTGATGGATTCACTCCAACGGTTGTTCGGCTCAGCTAAGTGCTTTGGATGTGTCAATGCAGGGACCTCCACTTCGAGTGAACTAGTGCGACGGGATTTAGAATCTCGGTTCTTGTCGTCGGAACGGAATTTGGGTGGAGGACCGTCAACTTTCATGACCAGGCCTGGCGATATCCATCCTCACCCACACCCGCTACTGCCTCCTCTACCTGGGGTCAACCACATGCCTGCACAAAATCCGGGAGGAGGGAACCAACCGCCGCCCCATTCTGCCCTTTTCCCGCCTCCCTTGGTAAGCTAATAACCCACGGGAGTGATAGTAGAATGTGAGTTCATGTAAACATGTGAGTGTGGTTCTACTCTTTCCAGTTCAAGGACATGCCAAAAGTTGGCTTGGATTCACCCTTCTTCCGCGCCAATCTTGGTCTGACCTACCCCGGATTCAATGGGATGCTTCCTCCCAATTTAGCCTCTACACCGTTCGCGCCGCCTAGTCAGATAGCAGCGTTCACGCCAAAGGTATGCATATCCTTACGAGCTCCTGCCCAAACTTGTCAGCTTTTTTTAAGTATCAGTTGTTATTATTATTATTATTATTATTATTATTATTACTACTATTATCCTATCCTTTTGAGGGAGGAAAGCAGTTGGTAGTGGTGGAGATGTCCGCTTTTCATGTAACCCTGCTCACCTCTTGCAAGTCCCTTGACTTCGTGATAAGAATATGTGCGAATCGGAATCGTTATAGCATGGAAATTTTATTAGCAAGGAATGAATGGTTTCTGACGAGACTTTGTCAATGTTTTGTAGATAACCGATGCTTGCAAGCCTGCCAAAGTCATGGTACGTATCCTGAAAAACTTTCCCACGCAGATTATAGAATAGTAGATATCTCGGAATAGTTGTTGTCCCCATTGTCACAACGAAAGAGCTCTCTAAAGCTCTAATAGAGAACCGTTGGCCCTGTGTGGGAATGATGCCTCGGCGGAATTTCCTTTCGAATGCTCGTTTGATGTTTGCAAAATTTTCTGTTGTTTTATTGATAGGAGTGTGAGGCGGAATAATGTGATATTTTTGTGGTTTTTACGAACAGAAATCCGGTCGGTGGAATGCAATGCATGTGAGGATAGCATGGGAGATATATCAGGATCAGCAGAAAGGTGCTGGTGGGGACAGTAAAAACTCTAATTCTACTGGGGCGGCGACAGCGAAAGGGACATTGTTGGTCTCCTCAGCCAACTCCACCCCCGGCGCTCATCAGCCGCCTCCACCGCCAAGCTCCTCGGGGCTGGCAGCCGAGCTTCTCCGCCAGCCTCCACAGCACGCCTTCACCAGTCTGAGCCGGCCGCCTGAAGTTGGACCTGGGCCTCCCTTCTCTGCTTCTTTACTGTCTTCTCACCACGCTGCCCCTCCTCACGTTTCTCACAGACCACAGTTTGAGCCACCGCATTCAATGTTTCTGAACTCCTCATCTCATCTGGGTAAGACGGACGACCACGGCGGTCAGGAACTCAGGCTCAACCGTGTTTGGTCTCACATTGTTCTTTCCCTATGTTCAAATAGGTCCTCATGTAGCCAGATATCCGGGGTATGGTGGCTTGGGACCAACCTACGGAGGACTTAGTGGCCTTGGTTCTAGTCTTTTAAGTCGAGATCTATCTAGTTTAGCCCCACTTGGACCTTCTCAAGAGCATTGGCATCGGTGAGAAGAGAGCGGAATTAATTCATCAGCTTCTGTGAGAGTGTAGGTGGGAAATTCCTAATCACTGTTTTGATTCCAACTGTAGAACCCATAGAGGCCCACCCTTCCCGCCCGTGAGCCAGCTCTCGGGTTGGCCTCTACAACGCTCCGATAGAGATGTTAAGACTCCCATTGAACCACCCCGCCGTATGAAGGAGGAGCGGTTAGAGAAGCGGCAAGAATCAAGTCATCAGAGTGAATCGTCAGGGAAAGCAAGTCGAGAAATATCACCTTTTAGAGATCGTTCCCCCCTCCGCCTAGCCCGGACGCCCCTTGAAAATGGAGACACGGATTCAAGAAGTTCCAGATCAAGTGACTCTCACTCCACCGTCCATCTGTCGTCGAACAAGTCAGTGGGTCGTGTAAAGGAAGAAAGCAATGGAGACTTGGACAGGACGTCCACGCCCCTAATGGGTTTCGATCGCGATAAACTACTTCATCAGCTTCCCAGTGATAGTAAACATCAGGCCCTAATAGCCGCCTCGCACGCGTCCAGGTGAGTGTAGTAGTAGTAGCCCCGTGGGGGTGATTATTTCGGGCGGGATATTTAGCGGTGTCAAATTTTGGGACTGTTGTTGTCTGAACGGCTGCTCATAGCCCCTGTTGTTGTTGCTACTGCGGAAGGTGACAACCCATTTTTTTCCTACACACAGGTTGTTTCAACCAGGCTCTCCGCTTACAACGCCAACGTCGGCTTGGGACTCGTTCCCAGGGATGGTGGCCAGTGGGCCGCGGATGTCTGGTGTGGAATCGTTTAGACTGAGTTTTTTACCTTTAAACGAGCGTGAACGTGAGTTATCACGTCTCCAGCATCCCGGGATGCGCCCTCCCATGTTCAGTAACGGACCTTTCCACGGCATGCCATCTCTAGGGATGGGACCAGGAGGCATGCACCCTGGAGCCGGCGGAGGCGGCCTCACGAAGAGTAGCCCCTCTGGAGGTGGGCCCATACCCCTACTAAATCCCTCCATGTCGGTAGCTGCAGCCGCTGCCGCCGCCGCAGCTCATAACCACCTTCTCCATTCTAGTCTGAATGGACCTAACAGTAGTCCAAAACCCGACGAGTTGAATCCCGGATCAATGAGGACAAAGGAAGATACTCAGTCTCGATAGCACTCGATAGTGTCATTTGAAGAATCAGTATGGTGGTCGCTTCACTGAAGATAAAACGCCAGCGTTGTCACTCTGCATGACTACACAGTTTTTTTTACTAGGGGAAAACAAATCTCATCTTCAGAACTCACTGAAGTTGAGTACGTATTTTCGTCTTGCCGGTGATTGATCTTAGTAGTTTTTTTACAAACCATCCTATTTTTTACGATCGTTCCTTCGGTAGGATGATGTTGACGATAATTTTATTAAGAAAGTGCGCGTATCGCTCCTCCTCCTCCTGTATGTCATCCTGAATTGGTTAATTCTTTACACTTTTAGAATGCAAGAAGCGAGGCTATTTTGAGTGTTCCTGATCGTCTATGGACTTTTGGAAGTGCGTATGTATATATATATATATACATCAATATGTGAGTCCTTGTTGACTGAGCCTGAAATGCAATCAGGGCTGTTTAAGGATGTGTGTTTGTGTGTGTGTATGTGCGTGTTTCACATCCGGAACGGATGGCATTCAGTGCAGTGGAGCTTTGGTGGATTTCAATGAGCTTCTCGATGCCGCAGGGTTTGCAAAAATTCACGTGCCCTTTGCTACTTGAAGAGTTACGCCGCAGTTGCCAGTTGCTACAGTTTCGTTGCTCTCCGTTCAGGTGCATCTTTCGCAACCCCGCTCTCTAACCACAGTTCCTGAGCTTTGACTGTTTGGTTGTGGACAGAGAACGTTCATTTTATTTATAGCTGACCTTATAATTTGTTTTGCGGCGACACTGGGTTCCCTGTAATGAAATATCTCTCTTTTGAGGTCCAAGGTCCCGTGTTGTAGTCATTGCTCCCCGGAAGTAGCCAACCTTCTGATGAGGTAGCTTTTTTCAGTGGAAACAGATATTACTCCGCGTTCATTCTGTTTAATAATAATTATTATTATTATTGTTGTTGTTGTTGTTGTTGTATATTCTGCTTAGTCATGTGTAATACCAGTTGCAGACTCCATAATTTCTTCATTTCAGTTTTAGAATCATGACTGCGTTAAAGTGTTATTATTATTACTACTATTATTATTATTATAGCATAATAATTGTTACCTGTTCATAGAATCGTATCTAACATGGAAGTTTACCAAAGTAAGCTGATGTGATGATGAGTTGATTGTGAGTGCACACATCCATTTCGCAAGGAGTGAGCATTTTACCGGAAAGTTAGAGCATAAAAAGAAGATTGGGGCAGTTAAGGACACACTGTAGCTACTTGCTGATGACAATTGCCTACATGACAACAGATGGTAGGGCCTTAAACGTTAATTTGAAGTTCACTTTGAAGGACCCACAGTATATGTTAACCACTGAGGGCGAGGGAGATGCGAATTACGCATTGTTTTTAATATGCTGAGGAACCTCCAGGGGAATTTTTGATCGTGAATTGTTGCTTTTCCCTTTCTCACAAGGCAGAAGACCGTAAACCATTTTAACCTGATTCTCTGAAGACTTTGTTGGTCGACATCTGACAAATACAGAAGGAGAATACTAGTGACTAGCGTACTGCATTCTGTTCACATTCTTGAATGACGCAGAGGGCTTCATGGGCCTTAAGGTCGTACGGTGGGAGTCAGAAATTAATGCTGTGTTAAAGCTTTCGAGCTCTGTGCACCGTCGTTGTAATATGCTAAATTTTTGCACCAGCAGACTAGGTAGAGGATTTATAGGTTGGACAGAGCGGTATGCGCCACATTGTATTTGAAAATTATCCTATTACATCATCATCAAATAGACTTGATAAAATCTGGAATACATAACGTATTATATGGTTTCATTTGTAGAAGTGCTCCTGGAAGTGTGTGATAAAATGATACTAGGCAAAGAAGTTGTGTACATATACTTAATTAGGGATACTATTGAATGCTGCACCTCGCACTGGAAGGTGAAGGACAAGATTGATTGGGTAGGAAGGTAGGGCTACCAAAGATGATTTCCTTGATCACGACACGACAGGATTATGCTAGGTATGTGGGGGGGGGGGGTCGTTTCAGTGAGTGAAATATTATAGGGTTGGAAACGAGAGATTTATCCCTACCGTGGTGCTGCTCTTCTCATCAAAAATAAAAAGGTCTCGAAGTGGGAGTCTCGGCGGGGGCTTACAAGTGTAGGATCGTAGAAGTATTAACTCTTAAAAACTCATCATTATTATTATTATTACTATCATTATATGATTATTATTATTGATTGTGAACGGTAACTCATGTAAGGTTGACGTCTAGTAAGTTAAATACTGATACTGATGATGATAACTCAACTTTTGCAGCATTTTTAGAATTAATTATTGCAATTAACAGAAAGTACAGAGAGACGCTGAAATATTGATGATTGTGTGCAATCTGATGTTACACAATATGATATGCTTTTCGTGTGAACCACTTGATGATAGCCATGGGATTTGAGCTGCTGTTGTTGTTGTTGCTGTTGATTCATGATGACTATTATACCTCACACCAACGATGCAGTTCTCAGTCAGTTTCTATACACACACAGTTCTGCCTGTCTGTCTGAGCCAATACGGGAAGGAGACAGATGCGTTTTAAGCTAGAGAGTATCAATTTTTATTAACTTGGCAGTCGCTATTTCGATACGAACTCGGTTCGTTTGTTTTTAAATATGGTGATGAAGTTATCTCTGATTTGGTTGTTACTCATGGGCCCCTCTGCGATGTGATGTCTTCATCGCCTACTAGCTTTTTTGATATCCACAAAATACAGTATTTATTATTTATTTTTTAATTTATTTACTCCTGCATTTACGGCTCCACGTATTTCTTGACTCGGACTCAGTTATTTGCTGATGCCTGTAGCGTGGTGCATCACAGTGTCGATAATGTGCGTATTATTAACAACTTTTACTAATTGTAATACACTGACATGCTTTCATGACAAGTCCATGTTACAGTGCAAGAGTAACTTTTTTGTCCAAGCATTTAAAAAAACTTAACTTGTGCTAGACTGTTTTTGTCATTGTTTGTTATACAAGTGTTTTTGTTATTTTCATTTTGTTGTAGAACTATTTATGATTATTAATGTATGTATTAGTTTGTTATAATTTTTAGGTTTTTCTATAGAAAATGTCCTGTCGAGGTGATCATGTTTGCTGTAGTAATAACTATAATTATCATTATTTTGATCAATCTTCGGATATGATTGAATTTATGTATACACTTGCTGTCCATGTATTGTTGTTACAGCAGAGTGTGACAGTTTACTGCATACCATGTGTACCCTTATTGTTTTGTTGATCTTATGTGTCGATTTTCCTTGCTCCTACGCCATGATCAGTTCAAGAAACCACCAACGATTTTTGTATTTTTAGTCAACTCTACATAATAATATATGAAGTACATTCCGTTTGATTTTCATATGCCAAGTCGTATATCATTATTATGATTGTTATGTGTGTGAAACTGGGAATCTTTGAGAAGGACAAGGAATATATATTGGATATAAAAATACGTGCATTGAAACATATGAAGAGTAGCATGTAAGATTCATTGTGAATGTATGTGTGAGTGACGTTTACACTGAACTTTTCACAACTAAGATGCCTTTGACAAATTGAAAAAATGCAAGATTATTTGTTTGAATACATCAAAATATTCATATGCGAAGTAATAAAACTAGAATTGCCAATCCCGCGAGGTTTTCTCCAATTTTTTCACCACCTTTCATAATCCACCTGTAACAGGCTTTACAAATCCGCACTATTGACGACTGAAGTCTAGTCAAGCTATCGCTGAAGATTAAACGTATTCAACCGTTGGATGAAAAATAGAGGTCAAGATGTCCATATGCAAAGTTATTCACAAGTTCAAAGTCGCTGCAGGTGTCATTTGTTGGAGCAGCAGCAGGAGAAAACCAAGAAGGACTTGCGGGGAATCTGCCTTTTCTTTATTATTTACCCCACGAATGGCGGCCGTTGGCTCTATGAAGACGGAGTTCCTAAAATGTGGGAGCCTGCGACTATGTCAGTAGAGGTTAATAATCATCAAACTGATGTTTCACCTCATATTTCATACTTGACGTGTTCGTATCCCATACTTCCCTGACACTGGATGACCTTGACGAAATCAGTGTCCGCCTTCATGAACTTTCCAGTAAATATAATGAAGGCTAAACGGCAAAACTGTACACCAACGACATCATATTGTCGCATAGCCGGGATTCAGGGTACAAGTGATCGTCGGAGCGTACACAATCAATATAGCATGGGCGGAATCCCGTCCGGTGTACTTGCAGTAGCTAGTGTATATGTGAACCTCCCGCCCTATCCAGACTTCTGAACTGAAGCTCATGCCTATAGAAATTCAAGGTAGTGCTCCCAACTTGATCAGTCGTCTGGCAGAAGCACAAGGAGGAGGACATCTGTGCGTGGGCAATCTGGCGAGTTTTCAGTATCACTAATTCAGATGGGCTTGGAAAACCAGTTTGGCTCTATTCTAGAGCACGTCTTAATTCACTATCGCTGGGTCTTCGTTTGTTTCTTTCTACTCCCTGCATCTCTAGTGTATGACGTGTTTTATTACATTCGAGCATGGATCATATTCAAATTCAACTCAGCGCCTAAAGCTCATGAACAAAAGGCCAAGCATGTTCAGGACCAGGTATGTCTGTTAAATCAAAGTATTATGTACCCCAGTAAATTGCTTGCTCTCGATACATTGTATCAACGTTGTAAAATTCAGTCTGTCAGGGGTCAGGGTCCGGTTGTTAATCAATAATACAACTGGAGCTTAAAATCTCGCGTCCTAATACCAAACTAACAGCAGGTGCTAGCCGTTGATAAGATAAGGAGGAGATTAGAATATGATTACCTCATTCATTCTTAAAGTGACCGGCTCTCCAGTCGTAACATTTTTTTCCACTGAAATTAATGGAGATAAGTCGGGATGCGGATGAAGGTGAGCATTCCGAACTGTAGCCGGCGGTTGTCCTCTTATCAAATTTACTGGGGATCACCATTCTAACTGTTACTGAATGCGAACGGGAGCATCTGATGTTGCAACGTACGATGTAAGATATAAAATATGTCTTTAGGAGTTAGGAGGGAGGATAATCCTGTCTGGGATACCTGACATGACATGACTCAAGGACATACGACGGTCCAAGACGCAGCAATGGTAAAGTAATGGATGTGATCCGATCTGAATGGCTTTAATACGGGAATAGATTCTTGACTCACGTTCCCCCATCTACGCACACAGTTCGCCTTTGGATATTTATGGGGCATCGGGAACGGAGTCTCGTTGAATTTCTAATGTCGTACAGGAAATGTCGCGATTGTGGCATTGACGTGGTCGTAGCATAGGTGATTATTCTATTGCAATCATACCTGCCTCTGCTGAACTGCTAAAAGTATCATAATATAGCTATAGTGGTCAAGGTTTGCTCAATTTTTATCTTTTATTGAGGAAGCTCTGGGAAAATTTATGTGAGATCTTACAGCTCCGCTGTCTGTGTGAACCATTTCCTTCAGAAGGTGGGGGAAAAATACGCAGTATAACGTGCCAATGGTTCTTTTGTCTTTCCAGGTGAAGCGATGGAGGGCTGAAGGGAGTAAGCAAAAAATGTGTACTGCAAGACCTGGGTGGCAAACTATAAGTTTTAGGCAGCCAAAGTACAAATCTACCATGTTCAATGTAGCCGTAAATTTGGTGGACATTGTAAATATTGATGTTGAGCGGCAAGTAAGGATAGCACTATTTCGGGGAATACTTGCCTATATTTCTCGTTTATTTCCATGGATACATTTTCGCAGGTAGTAAAAGTTGAGCCTTTGGTTACAATGGGACAGTTAACAGCAACTTTGGAACCCCTTGGCTGGACCATTCCAGTTCTCCCTGAGTTAGATGACCTAACTGTTGGTAAGAAACGCTCACAGGCTACGCCGTGTGAGCATCTACACGTTGTAGATTTACAAATTACTCACCTCTACACTTTATTGCTCCTTGAAGGTGGTTTGGTCATGGGAACTGGAATTGAAACGTCGTCACACAAATATGGACTTTTTCAGCATATATGTACTTCATACGAACTCGTCCTCGCTACTGGAGAGAGATTAACATGCTCGGAGGTGAGAAGCCGATTTGAATTTCATTGGGTTCACCCAATTAAATGAATCTTTATAACAGAAAGAAAATTCGGATATTTACTATGCTATTNTAACAGAAAGAAAATTCGGATATTTACTATGCTATTCCATGGTCGTACGGTACACTTGGGTTCTTGACAGCAGTGGAAATTAAAATCATACCAGCCAATAGGTGAAACATCTCAGGCTACCGGTTTACGTGATTGCATGAATGACGATGATGCAGGGATGAGCTCTTAAGTTCTTGTCTGTCTCAGATTTGTAAAAGTGGAATACTTCCCGGCCCACTCACTGGAAAAATGCACGAGCTTATTCGAAAAGTACACTCATCAGGAAAATGATAATCAGTTTGTGGAAGGACTAATGTTTAACAAGGAGCAAGGAGTTATCATGGTGGGAAATATGGTAACGTCAGCGGAACCTGGGAAGGTAGGATAGCGACAGTGGCATTGGAAATAATAACATAAGGTGAGCAACTAGTTCGAGTTAATGTGGCTCGTTTCAGTTGAACAAGATTGGCCTCTGGTACAAGCCATGGTTCTTCAAGCACGTGGAAACTTACTTGGGGAAGGATGGTCCAGCCGTGGAGTACATTCCGCTCAGGGATTACTACCACCGTCACTCAAGGAGCATATTCTGGGAGATACAAGAAATTATTCCTTTCGGTAATAATCCCATCTTCCGATATCTCTTTGGTTGGATGGTTCCACCGAAGGTGTCCCTTCTCAAGCTCACGCAGCCGGCCGCGGTAAAAAAGTTGTACGAAGAGAATCATCTCATCCAAGATATGTTGATTCCAATCAATAAATTGAAGGAGTCCATCCTTAAATTTGATGAAATAACTAAGGTATTCGCTGTGGAATGCAAGGGCTCTACACAAGATTTCAAATGCGTGAATTTCTCGTCCGAACAAGCGTTCAAACGCTCGCCATATCTCTTTACAGATATACCCTCTCTGGCTGTGCCCATTTAAACTGGAAAATAATCCAGGATTTTTACATCCTCCCGGAAACAACGCAGAGTTCTATGTTGATATCGGAGCTTATGGTGTGCCCAAGGTTCAAAAGTTTTCTCCTGTGAAGAGCACAAGAGAACTTGAGGAATTTGTTCGAAATACAAAAGGGTGAGAATAAGCTTTTTAAATTCTGCCGAAGCATACTACTAATGGAAATACTGTTTTGTGATTAGTTACCAGATGCTGTACGCGGACACGTATATGACCCAAGAGGAGTTTCGGGTAATGTTTGACCATGAACTGTACGATAAGGTTCGGTCGAAGTACAACTGTGATAATGCCTTCCCAGAAGTTTACGACAAAATTTCTCGACAAGCGAGAGACTAAAGCTCCTTCTGATTAGTTGTGAAATTGTTCTGCAAAAGGACTTGAATTAAAGAGCCCCATCATTTTGATTCCTTGAAAAATTTAGGCACATGTCAGCTATTTTCCACGTCACAATAACATTTTTTATTGCAATATCCTCTGATTTCTTAGTTTCATATGAAACTAAGAATCTATCATAACTGATTTTTACTAGTGCTACAACTACAATGCATGGGTGACTAATATCCTTAAATAGTTTCCAGTGACACCGGGTCGCTGATACAGTCAAGGATTTGGATTCAGGAATTATCCTCACTGCACCAATACTCTTATACTAAAATCAATACCGCTTTGGATTGGACGTGGATCACATTTGTAAACCCAGTGGGTTGAAGTTGTCACTACATTCAGCCTCAGCCTATCTCGCATTTCTTTTTGACTGTTTACAATTATTATCGGTGCACGTTGAACCACTGGATATTTGACTTTTTCGATACCGGATACAATGACTAAGTTTCCACCTTTTCATACTGCACAAGTTTTCACACTCATTTATATACTAAGTTATGTCCCGTACTCGACAGTGAGTAGAATCGTGATACAGGACATTCTATATCAGATAAGACAACGTTAGTGATAGCTTATTTGGCCTTTCCCTGCGCTGCAACAGATTCGATAGCTTTCTTCACGGTCTCCTCATCACCCAAAAACTTCATGGATACGACCGGCTTTAAATTTTCATCCAGCTCGTACACAAAGGGGATGCCAGTTGGAAGATTCAGACCCATAATTTCATCGTCGCTCAGCTGATCCAAATGCTTGACGATGCCTCGCAGGCTATTTCCGTGGGCAGCAATTAGGACACGTTTGCCAGCCTTCATAGCCGGAACGATGGTGTCATTCCAATAGGGAAGTGTTCTCTCTATGGTAAGCTTGAGTGACTCAAATTTGGGGAATTCCTCCGGGGTCAGTGATCCAACATAACGGGGATCATTGACAATGGATGAGTAGTAAGGATTTTCCGCATCAATTGGAGGAGGAGGGACATCAAAGCTCCTTCTCCAGATCTGCACTTGTTGTTCTCCGTATTTAGCTGCCGTTTCAGCCTTGTTCAAACCCGTCAATCCTCCGTAATGTCGTTCGTTAAGTCGCCATGTTTTCTCCACCGGCAAATCCTGTTGCCCAATTTCCTCAAGAATGGCTCCCAGGGTCTTCTGAGCTCGAGTTAACAGGGATGTAAATGCAATATCAAATTGATAACCAGCCTCTTTCAGAGCTTTGCCAGCGCGATTGGCTTCTTCCACGCCTTCAGAATTCAAATGACATTGAAACCATGAGATTAGAATGTGCAACATAAAGACCCTTACAACTCATTCCCAACAGTATGAATGTCACGTGCTACCTCATGTCACATGCGGCCGGTCTAAATTCTTACAATGTTGCTTGGTACATATAAGAATTTAAAATAACTTCCGCACAGAATAAGGACGAAGGAACTCATTTTGTAAATATTTTTCCATCCTTTGGTTTCTAGTAAATTGAGAACTTCAGAAATTCATGCTACTGAAAAAATAACAAATAGTACCTTTTTCACTCAAGTTAGCGTCGTACCAGCCGCAGAAGAGGTTCTTTTGGTTCCACTCGCTCTCTCCATGACGGACCATAACAATACTGTACTTTGCCATGTTGCTCGTTGTTGAGAAGCTCCGGAAGATACTACGGAGATTGACACTAGAGAAGATTCCAATTGTTAACAGAATTTTGAAGCTCTTTTTTAACAGTCGGGGCTCCAATTAGGGCGACCTTCGTCTCCGTACAGATAATGATTTGCAAGTGCTGGCGCACCTCAAGTTGCAGTGCATCCCGTTGGCCAAGCTTAAAGCCTGCATAAGTCTGTACGCAAGAAGGCGTATGCGGTATATACAGGCCATGATACATCCATGTGCCTAAAACTACATGTTCCCTCACATGTTGTGTGTGAGCGGAGCATAGGAGCACTGGCAAAAATGAAACAGGCGCACACTTGTGCCGGAGAAATCGACTCGGATGCAACCTAACTTAGGATTCAGAAACCACTGGAGTTCCGCCGATTCCTCCAACTTCTCTCGCAGGTATTTCCTCAATCTTCGGAAAATGAATTTCAGTACAAATGCTAATGTAAGCAGCAAAAATTCTAAAAGCGGGATCATAGCATTATCATTTTGTCAGCATTAAGTAATACAATTTTAATACCGTCAACACACCCCACATATCCTTCAAGTGGGGAAGGCCACGCATTTTCAGCTTGTCAGCTTCATTTTTTCCACAGTCGCCCCCAAAACCCAGACGAATTTAACATGCATGTAAAACAAACGATGTTGCGTGCAGAACTCAGCATCGGTTGAAGGAAGTACTTAAGTCTGTGGCGTAATGGCTCCAAACAGGAAACGAAAGAAGACATTAACTATTCGTGGAAATTCACCTATCTGGGGGGCTTCCTCCCACATGCTCCTAAAAGTGTCATACTAATGCCGGAAATTAGTCATGCTGAATGGTTCGAGATAAAGATACCAGACGAGATATTGTTTCCTTTGGGTTTCTCCGATAGGGCGGCAACCTGATTCATTCAGACAAGAATTCAGGATGTAGCATGGTATTATGCATACACCTGATGCTCACCATCATATCACGTAGCAAGTATTAAGCTGTCTCGTAATTGCTCCCACGAAAATGGAAATGCTGGCTGTCTTTAGATTAGCAAGTTAAGTAAAAAATCTTCGTTTGATCTGCCTGTGGCAAAGGAATTTTCTGTAGATTTTTACAAGCTACTTTTACTTTGTTGTTGGAAGGACACGGCTAATATTTTACATGCGTAGCCTTAAGCTGTTAACACATGCTCATTCATTCATTCATATGACACTAAAGAAAAGTGGACTGACCCCGACCACAAAATATTTTTATAGATTTTAGTGTCGCTCTGTGTCTCGTACCACATGGGCAGTGAGATGCGGCTTGCTCAAATATTATTACAAATAGCATACAGAATTGTGATGCTTTGAGTATATGCGGAGCTACGAAGAAGTGTGCTTTACCCTGCTGCACGCACGGTTTAGGAGGATAGCGAATACCAAGGCCGACTTTCACCATAGACCTCGACTTCCGTTTAATCTTCATATTCGTGAATACGATATTGCTCGATCGTAGAACACGAGAGCTCAGGTCGGACACAAAATACATGAGCGCCAAGTGACACAAATTCTTATCGCTGCACTACTTGTGCCTAAAGGTAGTGGCAGGCTGTTTGCTCTTGACTCATATTCCTTACCGCGTTACAAATGTACCATGTACCACCAGCTAATTGCGTTCACACGTTTTGCCCAAACCGCAGTTAAGGCATTGTAATTGCATTTCTACTGGCAAGGAAATCATATCCCAGATCGTTATCGATGGCCGAGAGGGTGTAGAGGTTATTTTGTACGTTGCGAATCGTGCGACATAGGTACCGAGAAGACTTAGGGCACGCACGTTCAGAACATACGATTACGGTAGTGTTGTACATCAGTACAGTGGAAATGTTGTAGTCACCAGGATCATTTGTTGAGAGCACGCTAGACTGTGAATTAGTAATGTGACAGGCTTTGAAGGCAGCGGTAGACATGCTACCAGGTAAGATTCACATGTTCAAATCTATTTACAATAATTTCATGTTCATATACTACTCAAAGTCGCCGTGTGTGATATCACTCGATTGATTCCAGCTTGTGTTTACAACGGGCGGGATCACAAAATTTAAGATTCCGCAAAATTTGACCAATCAATAGGAAGCAGTAATGGAATATGATTTTTTCTCAGTACTTCGTTTCGTAATTTTGTAATGGTGTTGTACATTTAAATCTGTTTTGATTAGTAATAAGGAAAATATAACTCCTTCGATCATAGAGTGATAATTAGCATTTTTAAGGCAATGTTTAATTTTGTGAATGCAGTTTAGGATGCTCAAAATTTTAATTAGCTTTTTTTATCTAGGGGTGCAAAGAAACTGTTGATTTCGCGTCCAGTTTTTAAATCCAAACTTTGAGCAAGTGACGTAGTTGTCAACGAAAGAAATATAAAAAATATCATTGATCCAGTTGCTCATGTGCGCTGGATGAAGAGGCATTTGGGCATATTTGTGGGAATGAAGTCACAAGAATGAGCTCGAGTCATGAAAGACAATTACTACACCATCCACCAGCGCCGGGTAAAATTTCACAGAAAATTTCAAAGAATTTTTAAATTCTCATTTGGATACATGCCATGCAGTGTGACGATGTCAATTCATATTTTTCATATTTCACTAAAGTTCCAGAACCAAGACGGAGAACAACACATCATCAGAATGGAAACGTTCGCACATTTCCGACCGTGCGAGAAATCCACAAGAATGCCTGGCTGAAGCGTTTGAGTGCACCTGAAAAAAAAGGAACATCATTTATCAAGAAGTATGAAAAACATTGGGTTGTATTCTGCGTACACGATGACCTTGAGGCCCTGCTAGAGTTCTACAGCGAGCCTAAAATGGGTGCAGCTCATAAACCGCTGTCGACGGTGTGTCTCAATACGTGCTTACATGTCTCTCCATCGATAATTGGTCAGGATAATGAGTACGAGTTTGTAATCACCTTGCCAAATCAAGTTCTTCGTCTCATTGCCGCTAACTGGTACGCATCATCTTATTATTGTGCTGAACACTATGTTCATTTTGAGATAAAATGTGATGTTTATATGAAATGGGATGGTGAATTCATGTCTTCCTAACTAATCTATGATTTAGTTTTGCAAGGAACAATTCATGCATTCAGTTAGCGAGTAGCACTGCGTTCATTTGTTTGTTTTTTGTTCAATAATAGGGAGCAAATGATAGAATGGGTGGAGTCCTTACAAGGGAAGTTACGGGAAATGAACATCCTAAGTCCCAAAGATAATGTGTACAGCAAACTTCCGGAAAATCATGGCTACAATTCTCATAGTTCCGTTGTTAGCAGATCAGCTATTATAACAACAAGGGATCCGAATTCGCCGCTACCACCTCCACCCAGCATTACCGTCTCTCCTGTTCCTGGCATTGAAGTAGTCCATTCATCGCTTAACTCTGGCAGAAATCGAGGTAATTATGTATTTCTCAGTAGTACACATTTAGATCTTGCATTATTTCCTAGTTTATTCCAATAAGAATATGCTCTGCATATTTATGTTTGAGCCAGACTTTCAAGGAAACGATTCTGAGGAAGCATCAAGACTCACAAGTGTGGCTCCAGCGATTGGAGCAAATCAACACCATCGGTCAACAGATAGATCAAGTGCAAATGGTTATCGGGATGCCTCCACTGTTGCTAGTACATCTATCGTGGAACCAGTGACCAGTGTGGTTCATGTAGACCCAAGTACATCCACTGCTACTGCTCATACGTAAGAGCATTGAACGATAATATTTTAAGCAATCTTTTAAGACAGTATTTGATTCCACAGAAATAATCTTACATACGTAAATTTTAACAGAGTTGAAATAGTACCTATAATCGCTGGAGCTGAAGAAGTGGAAAGTATTGAGGTCCCGAGTGGTATTGACTTGGCACAAGGAGCTACAAAGTCAGTCGTTGTGGTAAATGGTGGTGCGGTCACTTCGAACACAAGTGTAGTTCAGGTGACTTGCGGTGTACAAAATCATGCAGTGACTTCTGTCCATTTGGATTCCTCCATCCCTGAATCGCGAGTAAATGCATCATCTTTGACTCCCTCTGAGTCATCTGCACCACCTTTGATATCCAGTGTACGATCTTTGTCAGCTGACAGTGCTACACCAAGTGTTGATACGTCGTGCAATCCTAATAGCCAGGACGGTAATATTGAGTCAGATGTTCCATTATCGCGCCGGAAGCAAAACTCGGGACTAAGTCAAATGCAGCGGTCCAGTTCTAGTGAAAATGTTTACGAACACCTATTTATAAGCCCCTGTTTTGCCAAAGTATCAAGTACACCAAAGCCACCTCCAATTGTCCATCGAAACGGGGAAAGCTCGCGCGGCTTTCAGACGGACAGTGAGCAATTCAGTGCTGCTCCTGTGATTCCTAGGCGAAGTCGTCATCATAGGAATGCATGCGGGTAAATATAGTTTTCATAAGGAGTACACAGAAAATTATTCTTTCGAATTTTAAATGTATCTTCTAATCCTACAGAAGCGGGACTGGATCAGCACAGAGGTCATCCAGTTTAGGTCGTTTGGATCAAAATGCAGAATCAAGTAGGAGTAATGACTGTAGATTCACGAATGGACCAAATAATAGAAGCCAGTTGAATAGTAGTCATCATCAAGGAGGAAAGCATCGGTCGCGTCCGCAAAATTCGTCTGTTGAATACTCTTCTATTGCATTTCCTAATGCTCCAAACTCAAACAGATCAATATCTTCTGAGGTAAAAATCGTGTAACTTAAGATAGTTTACTTGTGGAATAAGAGTGGAAAATATGTTTGTAAAATTAATTTTTGACCGCTAAATGTAGTTTCGTCCGATGGAAGCCATGATCGGAGTGAGAAGCGGTGAATATAGAATACGGCGGGACGACGTTCCTGTCGTGGGCACATCTGTCCAAGTCAAGGGTGATCTGGAGAGATCTCAATCCGGCCCAACAGTTGCCCATGTGCCGCTGAAGGAGCAGCAAGTAATGCGTTTGAAGGCTGAAATTCAGCACCCTGCTGGTGTGCGTATCGTGCTGAGAAAAAAAGACTGCATTAACAGTATCGCTTTTGTAGATTATCTGGGAGCAGTTTGGTGAGTCATACTGAAAATCTTATAACGGAAAAGTAGTATCATTTATTCATATTAAATGTAATTAACTTTGCAAAAATGTCCTCAGGATTGCTGGCTGGAAGCAACAACAGCACCCGGTGCTCTACTACGCTTTCCATGTTGGGGATCAAGTTGTTAAAGTCGCTGGGGTTACTGTTCAGAATAGTGCTGAAGCCCATCGTGCCATTAAAATGGTTTCCTCAATGCAGGTACGTTTTTCGTACATTCTTGAATGTGATAGATTCGAAGTATAGTCTAATTTGAAGATTTTGTGGCCAGGTTGAATTTGTCATCCGGAGGTTACCATACGGCCAAGTCCTTGTTCTTAAACGTAGCAGAGATGGAGAACCCTTGGGGTTGGTAGTTGAGTCAAATAGTGGAGAAATCGGAGACGTAGTTCCAAATGGCCTGGCAGCCAAGCATGGACTACCTTCCCATGTGGTATCTGCCGATGGAAAATCTTCTTGCAACTGGTTCCTCACTGAAATTAATAATCGACCCCTGAGTTTACTAGCCAAGGAAAGCGAGGTGAAGGAGCGACTTAATGCTGTGGGCAAAGAAATATCTATTTTGGTCCAACCCGCGGATTTAGTGAAACATCTGCGGAAACAGCTGAAGTCGATGAAAAGCTTCAAGGATTACCTCGTTGTTTAGTGGAGAAATCGGGGACATTCTATCGCAAATCTAACCATATGGGTCTATAAGAACCAGGCGTTCACATTTTTCGTCCGACAGCAGATTTGTTCACGATGCTTCTCGTACAAGTCAATAGCCCTGCAATCTAGCGTGGCGTGGCAGTGGACTAGACTATTTATGTCACAAATGCAAGTTTTGCTCATCTTGAGCGGCCTTACTGCATTACTGACAGATTCGAGTAAAATCATGATAAAAACTAATATTACATTCTCTTCGTTTAAAACTCGAACAGTCTGAATTCCCGGATTTCTGAAATGCAAAGTTCTGCTCGTGGGCAAATAACTAGTACGAATTCATGTGGACGTACCATCCTAATTCCTTGTCAAACTCTGGGATGGACGGTTGACCGCCACATTCTATCTTGCTATCTACGTGAACTATCAAATACGATTGCGTGTCATATCATTACAATTTGAATCTTTATCGAATTCTTGGTTCCTTTAATGAGGAACTTGAATTCTGCTTCTCACTTACTCATTAATTATGCATACTTATTTCTGAACCCTTTTTCGTTCGGACCAAAATGTGCAAACTCGTTGCTTGTTACTAGCTTTTTAAGGAAGTATTGTAAGAGAAGCCAGTTGTACCAATTTTATATGCATTGTTACCGACGTCGATTTAAAAATAGCAGCTTTAACCAAGTGAACTACTCGTACCCTTAACGTTAATTTAAGACGTAAAGCTTTACTTTTGTAAACCTACCTGTGTTAAGCGTTTAACCATCGCGATCGATGATGGTTTAAAAATTACCAGTGTTTCAGCACCTAGATTTTTTATCTTGTTTCATATTTATTGAGGGTATGTTACGGGCCTTGACTTATTGTATTTATATGGGGGAAACATTTGCATACTTGATTTATTTTGAGTCTGATACCTTAGAGATTCTTTCTGGAGTTATACCTCGCGTCGGCTTATTAGCTAGATGCACTCCTCTCTTACCGCTTTAATTTTTCCAGCGAAACATTCTTTGTTTACGTTGAAATTTCTTGTATTCTAATCACTTATCTCACATCACTATAAGTTGGCAAGATTTCATCTTTTGCCTATTCACATGTCGACTTCCCAATCGTATTGTAGTGATCATCATTTATATTTATTATTCTCTCCCGCCACTCGATAATTGAACTCGCTCGTAAGCCGTCGGATCATGTCTCCAGTAAAAGGATTGCATTTTTTTAGCCATATATGTATATATATATATATATATATATATATATGCATAAATATGTGTAGAAGTGAACTATTTCATGTAAAGATAATTACAGTGAGTACAGTGAGCTCCAGGATGAAATGTTTTTTAGAATGTAGCAATGCTAGGAGGCCACTTTGTATACCTTTTCTCACACGTACACTTTGTAATAATAGTACACCATGCTATATTCTGTCTCTTTGTGTATGCAAAACTTACTATTATTGCACCATTGGCCAACTAACTACACAATCTATCGTTTTATATGTGTGAACGGAACATATCTCACGTTGTAGATGGGGAAGGGCGCCTAATAATAGGTCCTTGTCGTAAAGTTGAGATATTTATTTTCGCATTCGTCTCTACACTTTCCATTAGAAATTCCCCATGCATGACAGCGTATAGAGTGAAACGACAATTGGAAAATTAAATCATTGTAAAATTTCACGTCTCCGCTACCGTTTTTTTCCATCATAAAGTTCTCATTCATTCAAGTTTCATTCAAGCTTTCTCTCCTTTCACTTGAAAGTTATGGGTATGATGCGTCAATTAATACCAAACAATCGAAGGAGATAAATTCGAATTTTAATGATCAACTACAACTTGGGATGCCTAATAGTAGCAATAATAATAATATTTATAATAGTGATAATAATAATTATTTTAATGTTAGTAAGAATAATCAAAATGATTTGTCGTAAGTTCTTCTCAATACAACGAGCGGAGGGCTTTCCACACTACTGCATATTTAGACAATGAAATGGATTTTCGGAACTTAATCATAAATGTGAATCCGGAAGTCAGGTCTTATTATTATTAGTTACATGTCGTCTAAAATAATTACACTTTTTATCTCAAAATTTAACTAGGTACAACCACCACATCAAAAGAAAAGGAAAACATGGAACACTGACGTTTCAAAAGGTATGCACATATTACTCATACTCTAATAAACACGCCCATCAAGTAGTCGGAACCATATCTTCGGCAGTCAGGGGCTAAGAATGCGAACGCTACCCAGGACATCCGAAGAGAAGTCATAAATGCAGTCAATGCTGTCTTTGGTGACCTTCTCCAGTCCGAAGATTCCTCTCTGATCATTAGTTCTCTTCTCCGCTTAGTTTCCGCAAAAGCACAGGTGAAAACACTTTTTCTCCGAGCTCCGTTGAAATACTTAATTATATAATACACTGCTACAAGGTGTAAAATCTTATCCGTCCACAATAGGAATTCTGGTTCATCAAGTAAATCCTTTTTTTTGTCTCGGATAATCCAGCTCACGATACACTGTGATGATTTTCAGAAGGACCGTTCCTCCTGAGACCAATAAAAATAGCCTTTCTCTCATGTGTATGTACATACCTACAGACACCTCTTAATAAACTTTCAAATGGCCAACTAACTGTCTCTCTCATCCGCTAATCCATGTATGCATACTGTCATACCTTTCTTTTGAACAAGGAGTAATTCGTCTGACTAACCACGAATGATTCCCCGGCACAACAACGAATGAAGACAGAACGCAAAATCGGCGATAAAAGGGATGAGAGGAAAAAAACATGTGGGGTTAATAATAGTAACCATACAATAATAGTTGTAACATGGGATAAACATAACATATAGTAGGAAAATATAATTAACGTGAATAATACATTATGTAAGGGGTGGCAGAGCCACCGCTAGGATGTCTCCGAGGGCTACTCTTGGCATTGGCACTGAGGTCGCGGAGTCAAGATTGGAATGGACTCCACTACACAAGTTACTACTACATTGCCGTGCTTCGTGCTCCCCGTGTATCCAGTGTGATTCGTGTGCAATCATTTGGAATGCCATTCAGGATGAAGGAAGTATCTGCATATATTGTGGTGAGTGAGTTGTTCAAATTCCATTTTGAGGACTTTCCTGCGATTGATTACTACTATAAACGTAGGCGGTATTAGGTATAGCTTTGGTTCCCTAAGCTCATCCTGTGCGACCACTAGACGGCTTCAGCAGGGCTCTGAAACTCGCTTAATGCCTGGATCGGATTCTGAGGTTTCTTCTGTGAACCACGACGAACCTTGGCCCGCACCTCCTCCGGCTTCTCCCGGCGCACCAAAGGCTTCTTCTCCGGGGCCTTCATCTTCCAGACGACAATCGGAAGCTGCAAGATCTGAGGTTTCTTCTGTGAACCACGACGAACCTTGGCCCGCACCTCCTCCGGCTTCTCCCGGCGCACCAAAGGCTTCTTCTCCGGGGCCTTCATCTTCCAGACGACAATTGGAAGCTGCAAGATAGTTGGAAACATACATTACACATCAGTGTCACCGAGTTTTTACACGGGAGACGAAAACGTGTGACTGACTATTAACTCCAACAAAATCATGCCTGTCACATTTCGTGAGCACAAACTGTTAACTGTTAGAGACAGAATAACCATTTCAAATCTCCGGATGAGATCGGCACACATTCACCACATCCGGCTCCACCGGCCACAGGCCAGCAGCAGCACCAGCACAAGCATTATGACATATTATAATATTATTCAGTAACTCGGAACATAACTCATAGTAGTGAGTGAAAAGTTTCTTCAAACACTGACGACACGTCACAGTAATAACATTTCCTAACTGGACCAACTGTCCCAATTCACATCTGTTAAGCACTACGCAGAACTTTTGCAACCAACCAGATGTTATTTTAAGTCTATACTGAACCAAAGTAAACTTGCCCAAGTGCACATGACACATATATACATATATATATATGTATATATATATGTAATATAATGTAATTTAGCAGCGTTACACTGAAGGATTAATTGATGCACTACGTGGATTGGGGATTACTTCAGAGAAGCAAGCCGGCACTTCTCTACTACAAATGAGAGGAAGTGTCTCTCTCTCTCTCTGAACCCCTTAGATTTGTCCGAGTACATTACATGCTTCTCTGAAATTATTCCTTTCACCTTCAGTTGCATATATATATTATATATGTGAGAGCGTTAAACTTAAAAAACGGTGTTATACACGAACAGTACTGAGAGCGAACATTGCCGTGCTACAGGCGACCACAATTCAGAAGACAGTTTTGAACAAAAGACGTATGGGAGTAATCACTGATACCAGATTGACCCCGTACAGAATCGCATAGGATGCCGTGACGGGGAAATAGAAACATGTAGTGTCAACCCTGTCAAACCCTGACTCTGTAATCTCCTATTCTCGCTGAAACAGAAATACACAATGCCACCGAAGAGATTTTATCCCAAAATTACATCCACAAATTTTTGATGAGTTCCACCAAAAAGCTTGAATGATTAAATGATCATGAAAATCGGAGTGTAATACGTATGTAATCACGGATTGATAAAGAGAAACAAGTATTACCGAAACAGTTCCCTGGCGTGGGTACTTTGTAGATGCAACATACGAGGCTTTAACAGTCAAAACTACTGCATTCATCAAATTCTTGGCTGCCTGGATTAAGGACGTTGCCGAGTCCAACTGAAATGAGCGAAACAAACACCTCGGTGAGCATTTAGTAGCTTGCCATTGGAACTGCAATAAGGAAGAATGTGAGAGACAAAAGCACTTACGCCAGATACAATTAGCTCTCCGCTAATATTCTGCACATCGGCTTTCACTTTCGATGTGATATTAAGCTGGTGGCAGTAGAGGGCTATTCGCTGAAGGTAGGCGAGCAGATCTTTTTTCGTGGAAGACTCAGGACATTGGTCAGCAATCTGACGGGCAAGCTTATCAAGCTTAGTTCCAGCCTCTGATATTTTCTTCGCTGCATTGATAACATCCATGGTCGTCTTCAGCGGTCCTCGTCCACTAAAATCCCGACAAATTAATCGTGTCATCCTTTTGGATGATCATGATGTTTAGTGGAACTGACGTTGTAAAATTAATTCTTCATTACCGTGTGAAATCCGTCATTTCCATCATGATCATGCACATGTGCTTCGCCAGAACAATGATATCATTTCCCGTGTCATCCCATTTCGCCACTTCGCGGTCAAACTTTAACTTCTCCGTCCTGAAGCTTTCGACCTGCTGAGCTATCCTTTGCTTGTCTTCTTCTGTCATTTTACGCATGGCTTCCTAGAAAACGAGTTCAAGATGACATTTAGTGAAGCCGAAGTTAGCGATGACGACGGAGAGATCGAGGTCTACCCCAGATGACAAATTTTACCCTGGCATTGGTGATTCCACTGATGTCCGGATACTCATCAACGATACCGCCGTGATCCTGAGTTGGTGCGCTCGCTGAATAATTCAATGAATTAAAGAAAATTATATTTTAAATTAAATTGAAAGCTCGAGCTTTAATCCCGGATCCGAAAAAATCATCTTACATATACTCTTCGTATCCGTTTTGTATGGGTCGTCGATTTCTACGTCTTCAGGGTCGAGCTCGTCATCAGTCTGCACATAAAATCAAAAAATTCACTGAGCATTTCTTTTAGAATCTAGTAGCAGTCGCATATTTTAAATGTGCAATATGATACCCTGTTCATGAGGACGGCACGTCGAATCTCCCTAATTCCATCATAAACAAGTCTAGAGGCGTCAATAAACTCATTCTCATCCACATCCTTGGAAGTGTTGGAGGATAAGGCCTCAACGGCAACTTCAACTCGGCTTGCAAAGTTTGGCATTACTGTAACGACATTTTGAGAAAATCAGTTTGTTTCACTACCGAAATCCCATGTGACAAGTATTTTACCTTGATCCCGAAGTACTTTCACGGCTTCAAGGACACGCTCAGTGTAGATGCCAGGCTCATAATTGCTCATTTCAGCAGTAACAACATTGGCCACCCGCGAGGCCCTACCTCGGATAGCTCCCGCAGTTCTGTCAAGAGAGTCCGCATCGCCTTCTTGCAAGGCAAGAACACACTTGTTCACGTCTTCAAGAATATGATTCTCTGCAAAAAAAATCACATTTCCATTTAGGAAGCCTTCAGTTCCAGCTAAATTTTATTGCTCTTTCGAAAGATTTACCTGACACTGCGAGGAAATCATCAATCGTAGTTATGTCATCCACAGCCTCTGTCAGAATTCGAACTTGATTTTCCCAAGCCTCCCGGAAGACTTCCATATTATCCAGGGCCACCTGTGAATCACGCAAAACAAGTTACTTCTTTAATAATGGCTGTGAAAAATGTATGCCACGTTAACTAAGCGATAAATAAAACCTTGGACTTGGGCCGCGCTGCCAGTATTCTTGCGGCATTGATCACTTGGGGACATAAATTTTCAATTTGCGACGCAGCGTAGCGAACCATTTTCACACCATCTTCATTTCCAGACATACTGCACGCTAAGTTCGCCACCTAAAAACATTGAGATAGGGTAACAAAAGGGCGGTAATAAATAGGGCCAAAATCGTGCACTGTAGTACATAGACCATTTTAAACCTTACCTCTACGAGCTTATTCGCGTGTTCCGTGAAAACTTGAGCGTAGTCTTCCACTTCCTTTTCATTCCCTGCTTTGGCTGCTTCAATAAGAACTAAAAGTGGCATGTTTGTCTCTAAAAAGCTAAAAGACACAGAAAAGTTATAACATGGGCTCACACTACTTGCGACGGCTTCATTAGAAATTAGTATACCTGTCAGATACATGATCCACGACGGCTTTCCTTAGCTGTCTTCTCAAGTCCCTCGTCTTCCTGTACATATGATCTATTGCACGATCCAGATTCTCACTTCGGTCCTTCTTGCCAATCTAGAGATTGAAAACCTCATTATTATTCTCGTCTCACATCACCGTCACGAAAAGCAACCCCAGTAGGGCAGTTACACATAACGAGACCCCGGAATCACTTACATTATTCATGTACTCAGACAGCAAGTCCTGTAATGCCTGGCGTACAGCATTGCATTCAGCCACAATGCGCTCCCGCCTCTCATCCCGGGTACAGGATGAATCTGCCATTAGAGCTGCTCCACTAATAATTGATTCCAGTCTCTCCTCCAACGATGGACGAGTACGGACTTCGTTATACGCTAATGGTTCCATTATTATACGCTCCTAATCATCCAGAATAAGCAATTTACATCCCTCGCCTCCGAATCGGAATTAGCTGACATTCACAAGTTATCTCATGAGATGAAAGTTATGACTGGGAAATCTGCATCTCACAACACTCACATCAAAATCATCCAGTGCCGCTGCGAGTTCCCCAGGACCATCATAAGGATGGCCTCCGAGGCCAGATCGGCCTTGGGCAACATCTGATATGGTATTTACTGCTTCACAAACTTGGCGGAAAACAAAATCACGATTTGCTTTCGCTGCAGCCAGTTCAGGGTGCCGGACATAAACTTTGGATGCAGTCAGAAGCATCGTAGAGTGTTTCTTCAGGAGAGCCCTGGCAGCAGCCAAGTCATCTCTTAGCTGTGGATCCTTTAGCTCCTGCTGTCGTTTTGCAGCAGCTTGCATCAACTCCGTCGCATTACGGCCGAATGCCCGGATGCTGTCCATCAACTCTCCTTGACTTGAGGCATTTTTCAGCTTTTCTAAATCGTCCTCAACCTTAAAATAAAGAAAATATCCAAATAAAAATTCGGAACTAAACCCACAGTGTATACAACTTACCACTCTCAGAGACTTCAGCAGTAAATGTACATCAACCATATCAGCCAGAATTAGGAGTCTTGTGACAGCAGAGAGCAAATTCCGAGCAGCTCGAACCATATTCCCTCTCTTCAACGACGAACACGGATCATCCGCAAATTCCCGAGCGGCTAGACTCATTGCTTCGCCTACGTTGAGAACAACTTCGAACTTTTAAAGCAACCCCACTACCCTTCATAATTCAAGCTAGTGAAATATATACTCACCAGTTTTTCGAACCTCGTCCACGGCAGCAAGCATTTCCTGTTTGATGTCAGGATTTTCATGGGCAATCTGTTCACCTTTCTCAATGAAATTTTCGGTGGCTTTTTCCACAGCAGCTACAAGTACGTGAGCCCGTTTTGATCTCCCCTTCTTCTTTTTGGAAGGCCCCTTGGTATTAACCAACGTTGTGACCTTTGGGAAATAATTAGTAGGGTACTTTACTACACGAAAATTAATTACACTCTCAAAGCCTCACTAAAGCCAATCCAATGTGATGGGTAAACCGCACTACCATCAAAAGTTTGTAACCAAAATACCTGCATAACCAAAGGCTCTAGCGTTAATTCAACTGAACGGGTCCGAATTTCAAGATTTTTTGGATCCCATTTCAGAATGATCTGTCCTTGTTCTGCTTCCGCACCGAGGGCCATGGTTGGAATGAATCACTAATTGCTACTACGAAAAAAAGCAAAATAATAAAGAAAAGTTCTAAAAAGTATCAATTCACAAATGAAAATAAACACGATGCGAAAAAAAAGAACAAAAAATAATACCTACATAGAATAGCATGCACAATTAGCCACACGGAATGATATAGGCAACCCCTAATGCAATCTATGGGTTAACGAATTCCACTCTCCCAGCACTGCAGCGTCAAGGACCATTAAGTCAACTGAAAACGGAAAACAGAATGATGTCACTTCAAACACTTAATGACTCATTACCTGAATCACCAAAGGCTCCAAAGTTTTCTCCACGGACATGGTCCGAATTTCGAGATTTTTTGGATCCCATTTCAACGTCACGTGCCCGAAATGATCCACCGGCATTTTTCCTCTCTCTCTCTCCCTCTCTCTAACTGTACTGGCATTCATGCAACTATTTTAGAATGTATCCCACACCTCATTTCAAATCATTATCACGTGCATTTCCATACCCAAGAATTTCATAATTTGACACAATTCAATTTGGAAATCAATTAAATTTTACAATTTTTCAAGACGAATTGACTCAAAACAATTATTACTAAAAAAATATTTTCATAAGCCCACATGATATTAATCCCCGGCATTCTATATTCAAAGAAAAGTTATTATTACTACACTGGATTACAAATTCAATTACGTACAAATCAAAACAAGTAAAAGTTTCACTTGATTTATTTTTGTAAAATATACACCTCCAAAAACTAGACGTGGAGGTTGTCAGAAATCACACACGGTCAGTTGAAGTCTCAACAGAAACAAGACTGATATTTCATATACAGAGTAACTGGAGCTGTTTTGTTTACTCCATTTATGTTCCACTTTATCACAGCACAGGGCTCACCGTTCAAATGCAACGTAATAACATTTTAATGTTTTTCAAAACTAGGACACACTGATTCATTAATATAAAATTCCCTGAATCCATATATTACTATCTTATGTTTACATATTCATTTATATAAACGATTACCTGTCCACCGATTCAAATGGGATCACTTTCCCTGCAAGAACATAGATCGAACAGTCCGTGTCTCGTATGATTTTCACAACTCTGCGACTAATTCACAGTCGATTATTACCGAAATTTGAAGCTGATTTCCGCTTCCTTTTCCATGAAGCAGTAATCACTTCACTTCGTGGACAGGATCTCAAGTTAATAATCTGCAGTGTACAGCTCCCTTTCTCGTATATGCTCCTCTCCAACACTGACTAATGCATACTCACCAGTCGCAAGCACTGAGAGTGGGAGCAGTGCCACTGCGAGGTATATAAAAACATTCCAATTCTGCAACGAATGACTAACGGGCGTCTCTCTACCCCGGTATGCGTGTGAGTGTGCAGCGCACGTACATACGTACTACACCTTCCTACGTACGGACGTATGATAGAAGAGATAGTATTTGAAACTACGAGGCTGTCGCCCCACCCCAGCATATAGTATGTGCGTTTACGGCCACTGACTGTGAATCATTTTCGGCTTAACCGAGAGTCTCTCTCCCCCGGATGTGTTGCGTAGCAGCCTGTGCGGTCCTCCTCTTTCCCTTAACATGTATGTACGATATAGGGAGTGAGATGAGAGCACATTGCCTTTCCTACGCATCTGAATAGTTCATCTCGACATGGTACACATAGTGGGGTACATCCACCATTCTATAACCTTTCAGGAACCACTTGCCTCTGCCTCCTAATCTTCCGCAGGCATTTTCCAGGGGGAGGTTAGCTGACCAGCCCCTCTCTCCTTTGAAGCCGCATCCATTTTTGTCAGGATATCACCAGGAAAGAAACACATACACCTCGACCCGATCACCAGTGTCGGAGCGAGCATTACCGGCCGCTATAATGCCACATGCAACTTTCACCTCCAATGCCCTCACATCGACCCGTGTAACATTTCTTTTCTGTACATTATAGAGGTGGTGAAATCGGTATCTGTTGTGCTGTAGCAGCACTCGGAATGCGACGTGCGTTTCCTGGGCTCTATGCAGTCCAATTCAGTTACTGCAATTTAGTCGTATCCACACGAAAATAGGTGGGCTAGTAGTTACGCTGTAAAAATGTCACTTTGGATGATTACATCAAGATGGAAGCCGTAAACCTCTCGTCGTGAGTAAAGAGCGAGACCTGAGTCACTGACCAGCTACACAGATGAAAGTGCAACTACTATAAAATGATTTTTCGCAGGGAGATTTTTCAATTTTGCGAGGAAAATGTGGGATTTAAAAAAAAGTGGAGAACGGAAGCTTATTGCAAAGCCTGGTGTATACGGAGACGCATTATTAAAAATATCATCATTTCTAATGTCCGTACACACGTGCATACCCCATCCCCCAACACATAACCTCGCCGTACATGAGCAGCATAAAGAGGAAATTTGTCAGACTTGGCATTAGACGATGAGACATGGGATTTATAATCGGTTGGTTTGTGAATGTGACAGATAAGTGCGGGAAAAAGTGTTGGGTTCGTTTATCCTAGATACAGGGAAAAATTTAGGCTTACAAGTAACCAGGATCTCCAAGAGAAAATAGAGTGGTTTCGCAGGAGAAGGCTCTAGCGAGGGCATTTTGATTACGGTGCTCAGAGTTTTAGAAGAGCCTTGCGACACAGCATGTAAATTCTATTTCCCAATGGCCCCCATAGCTTTTCCTCCAGTACGAAACACGTGAATTATTAAAACTTAATCTTGTGTGAAGTGCAAGTTGTGAGAAGAGTGGAAGAGAGTAGGGGTACTGAACACTCGCTATAACTCCGAGGCTTCAGAGGGTTCTAAGTCCTAGGCAGTGGAAGCAAAAATCGCACTGGATACATTGTCAGATATTATTTACCGTTACGTCGTTGTAGACCTGTATTATTTTACAAATTCGGTATATGCAGCCAGGACTAATAATTCTATTCCGTTTTAATTGTTGAGAACATCATGCTTATGTCCCTTTCTTCGGTAGTGACGCCCCCTTTGCATTAGGAAACCACACACCACTTGGGATTTTGGATCTGTATTATAAGCACAAATAAGAATCAGGGAATATGAATATTGAACCAATAAATAATGACCAACTGGCTGACGAACCTCAGAGAACGTTTTGCCTTAGAAATGGGAAGAGGCTGGTCCACGGAGAGATTTTCACAAAGCGCATTGCGGCTCCGAATGGTGGATTCTCCGACACGCGCTATGATCTGAGCCACATGTAAACTGACCCGGGGGTTCCTGGGTACGGGCCCGCTTGAAGGCAGTGTAGCGGGAGATGCATGCAAAGGCTGTGCCGGTTTCTTGTTTAATGAATTTATTGTATCACAAGGCATCACTCTGCGGTTTCTGATTGCCCCTTTAATCATATTTTCGCTTTGATTAAATTCTTACAAGTCTGCATCGGTCAATAAAATCAATGTATGCAAAATCTTTTCAAGATTTCAGTTTCAGGTTTCAGTTTAGTTGCACTACAGGGAAGGGATAGTTCTTTAGATTTCAGATTAATCACGAAAAAATATTTGGGTTTTAGGATTTTTCCCATGTAATGAGACACAAGACATAATACACCATAGTATCTGAAGTAATTTTGGCAAGACAACAAAAAGGATAATACGAAAATACGGTTCCATATGTTCTTTTAGCTTTTCCAAAAATTGCATTCTCTTTCTCGTTCCAAAAGTGACTAATATATTATGAAAAACATGGTTTATTTCATTCTAACAAACCTAGCTTAAGTAAATGCTAGTTCCGTGTATTTTTTGTATGAGACACGTACAACTATTGCACTGCACTGCGATTACGTAATGAAGTAAGTTTTGTGCCTGAACCATAAGCTAAAGCATAATTGCGCATTATTCTTAAAAGCGCAGTGGTCATGTCATTACTTGGATTTAGTTATAGTAAACGTAGTTATATGGTCGCCTGCATGTAAACGCCTGTATTCAAAATTAAAACTTCATATAAAATTATTTCGAGAATTAAATATAGATTTGTAACAAATTTATCTTGGCGTTTATATGTTACAAAAAATGCACCGTCACAAAAACATTGCAAGATGAGTCCTAAATCCCAAATTATCAAGCTTTCAGCCTTTTTACGCCATACAAAAATGGAATAAGCTATAATAACTTGCATTAGTGCCACATGCCGCACCAAAGGCCTCACGGAAAATATGCTTATTAGAACAAAAATCATTTTCGTAAAATTCCGAAAACTTTTGGTTTTTTCATTATTTTCGAGAGAAGGCATTTTTAAAAGCAAAAAAGGGTGTTAATGCATAAATAAATATAAAATATCCTTTAATATGTTAAATTTTATGTTTTATGTTAAATTTTCGATGAATTTTTGGGGTTCAAATTAAGGCAACTATAGCAATTAAAAGCTATCATCATTAGGCGAATGAACGCTTAGTAAATGTTTGGTCATGTGGCACAAGCCACAAATCAGTCCGGCGAACCATAGAGCTCATTCATGTCCTACGTTGTAAAAGTGACATACCACTGAGCAGTTTTCATGATATTGTAGATTACTTGGCTCAATGTGTTGTGGGAAATTCAAAGTATTTGGGTAAGATACATATTTGAGATTTTCTCCTCCCGAGCATGTGGAAAACGTACCCCAGGGAGGAAGGTTAAAACAAAAATATGACTGTGGGCCTTTTGGAAATCAGTGTTACATTTGACTAAAATTTGAATGCCTTTGAGGTGGTTAACCATTTTACGATTGTAAGTCTATGTGTTTATGTTGCGAGTAGTTGCAGGTTCTTATGAAGGAGCGTTTTAGTTATTTCTAACATTATTGTGACAGTACCGAAACAACAAGGTTAGTCACTACTCTTATCGGTATCAAGTAGTATTATTCGAAATTATTAGGTATTATTACTTGTGGAATGTCATCACATTGAATAAAACTTGCATTTGATTCCACAGGTTTTTGGTGCACTGGGCGACTGTGTTCCGCGTTGCCCTTTCCCCAAAACTACGTCGAGCTATTTTTCTTTAAAATGAAAGCTGATTGTCAAAGTGCGGAGGATACCATAGAAAAGAATGAAAAAGAAGCGAAGCTTCATGAGGAAAAGTTTGCAAAAGACTTTAATGAGGCCGTGCTTTCAGAAAAAGCTCGGACGCTCTATCCGGAAAGAGGCGGCGAAAGACACAAAACCAGTTGGTGGGACGTTTTATGGAAAGGAGAAGGTCGGGATGCTGTTGACAAAATAAAATGTGAAAGAAATGTGTACAAAGTTCTGCAATCAAGTACGTAATGGTGTCGGTTGTTGCCTAAATAATGTTGTGTTCAACTAGCGTTCAACTCTAGCGTATTTAACGCTCTCCGTCATTTTTCTAGGTCCTCTAGTGAAAATTCTTATGGGCGCCTTAAAGTCCTCCGGATGGTAAGTGACCATTTTAAAGCTATGACTTTTATTTCAGGACTGGTTCAAAGTTAGACAGTAATCAAAGGGACTGGGTCATAAAAATCAGATGTGCAGACAGACAGTTTCCCCTTCGTGCACACGTTATTTTAGATTGTGCTTCCTGTGGTGCAAGAGCGACAGCAGGCAATAAAATCCATTTTGAACCTAACTCCAGTCTGCTCAGCGATTCTTATTGACGAGACAGTTGTCATTTTAATATGAAGATATCTGTATCGTATGAGTAAAACTTCCTTATGTTTTCCAGTGAAGTTGATATACGGCGGCATATCTCTTGTGAGGTCTGCACTGGAAACGTCACTGGAGGGTATGACCCCTACCTAAATCAGGTTCGGTATACTCTTGTGGTTTTTTCGAAGGAAATTAAGTGTCTGCTTGAAGCAGAAAGTTGGATAATGCTTGGAACAAGAAACTATGGTCTTAATAATCCCTTAACTTTCGTAGGTGGTCGTCTGTCAAAATAAAGCACGTTCAAAGGGATTAGTGCAAGGAGTATTGACACATGAAATGATTCACATGTTCGACTACTGTCGGAAGGATATAGATATGAAGAATATTAAGCACTTAGCGTGCACTGAGATACGTGCCGCCAATTTGGCTCATTGTAGTTTTCTTAGCGCCGTTAGTCAAGGAAGCGCAAGTTTTATAAATATCAAGCAAAAACATGCAGTAAGCTCACTTTCCCGTAGTTATTTTATTGCATTATTTATGCATCACATTTTACAATACACGGTTTTGTGTTTGATTGCAGGATTGTGTAAAAAATAGAGCTGTGGCATCTGTCTTGGCAGTTCGAGATGTAACCGAAGAGGAGGCTTGGAAGGTTGTTGAATCAGTCTTCCCCAAATGCTATAGTGACTTGGAACCGATAGGACGCCGGATACGTCGAAATTCTGACCACATGGAGAAAGCATACCTAGATCGAATCAACGTCGGTTATGACTGACCCTTATGCGGGAGTAGGTTTTTATCATGCGTAGTGAAAGTAGGGCTAACTTCCAACAGTCACTCGACTCAGGAAATTTTCTGCCTCCGTATTTTTGGATTCGTCCCAAAAAATTTTACGAAATACTTTCGGTCACCTCACAGGGGCGAAACCGCGGACCCTTTACTTCTGTCACAGCTCAGGTGGAATATAATTCTTACGATTGTATTGCATCACTGCGCTGCTTTTGCAGGCATATGAAATGACCCTGAAAGAGTCTGATGTTTCTCAATACATAGTCGTTGGAAGTTATGAATAGTATTGAGTATTTATTGCGTTTCGTAACAAATAAATTTTGACATTGTAGGAGCCCATCCTTTGTCATGTTAATTCATTACAGTTCTTCTCGTGGCTTAGCCAGTATGAACTGTTCATCATTATCGGATTATTCCTCCAGCTGATCCTACGCGGTTTCTGTGACAACCTTTGTCGACCCATCAGGATATGCAGCATGCAACTATCAACAAGGAGGGACTGAGTGTGTGGCCCTTTACATGCCGCTATCCCACCCCACCTCCCCTTTTACAAAAAAGAAATGTTCCTTTCCACTCTACATTCTATCGAATGAAAAGGGGGGTGTCAAAGTTTTAAGGCCTCCACAGTATATCACTCTGATCTTTTTAGGGTAAGGGAAACGTGGTTCGTCATAAGCTACTTTGTACGATTTATGAATGTTTATTCTTGTTACACTCTCCGCAGGGAAACAAAGGTCGAGGATAATTGTTCGCTCTAATCAGTTGGGCTCTGGGTATTCATTGGGATTTCCGTGTAAAAACTTGTAACTAAATCAAACTTTTACGGATAAAGGCAAAGGTCGTCGTCCCAATGTTGAGGTGGCACCCACGGTAGGTCTTCACTGGGATTGTCACAATGTCGGGCCTACCGTGCAAATGAAAATCCCCATAAAAATACTTGTAACTCGGAGCCAAGGAATTATATTAGGAAAACGATCCCCCTTGTCCTGCCTGTATTTAACCAACCTTTGAGGAGAGAATTAGAAGCTCATATAACATATGTCAGACGGAACCCAGACATGTGTAAAATCCTGATTATAGGACCAACTCACTCAGTTGTCATACGTGTACTTTTGGAGGCCTCCCACCCCCGTCTCTGCTCTCGGGGTGCCGTTTTCAAGGAACATATTTATAGAAATACCTTGCTTTTTTACTCACCATAATCACTGGTAAGTGGGGGTGTTTTAGACTTTGGCTCCCTAACCGTCTCAATTTGCTCACCAGTGACCACTCGACTCCTTACAGTCTCATGACGATCTCAGCCTGGTCCATGGCTCTAACAGTGTGAGCAGCCTTCTTTTGATAGTGTCTCTTCACTCCATTCTGTGATCTGTGCCCTTCTTTTAGCTGTATCACACCATTTGCGGATCATTTTCGTTTGAAGATTCTTGATTTCGCGTACACAGCCCGGTAAGGAATTCTTAACATCGTGGTGGAAGTTCATATTCGTGGCGAAGATAGGAGTTATATTGGACGTGCATAAATTAGTGGGAGGTAAAGGTGATGGTGAACGAGAAAGTGAACATGGCCGCGGAGTTACCGTCCATTTCGACAAAGATTTACTAGTAGCCAAACTCAACCTCGCTGTTCGTGGGGGTGACGACCAGAAAACCATTGGGATTGTGGACCGCGGGAAAGTGTAAAAAATTTGGGTGGAGGGAATAGTAGGAGTGTCCAAGACTCATCATTATCATCACCATGTAGATATCCGTAAAATGTTGAGAACAACATCAAAGGGTTTGAGGATTATAAAAGCAGAGGTAGGACGGTAGGAGGCTCCTGTGCTGAGCTGGATCCCCAGTGCTGGTGGCGGGTAATGGATGGAGCCGTAGCGATTGGGCTCTTTGTACGCATTATGAGCTCCCATGTGGTCATTACGAGGTCTTTGGAAAGAAGCAGTTGCTATAGACACTTGCATTATACCTTGATGGATTCTACTGGGCTACCGTGTCCACGGCACCCGCATTATTTTCTTAGCTCCCTACAGGAGTCATGCTTGAGAAAATATTGATATGAACCAGGTGGAGGGGCACGGGCCGACATGACGGGTCACGGGCCTTTGCATGTGCTCCGCACAGGCACTACCATTGCGGTTAAGATCCCGTCGAGTAGCAGAAGCAGCGTAGCCCCACCGCTCATTTCCAGTTGTTGGATTATACAAGAGGATTTGTGTCTTTTCCTCGAACCTTTCTTCATTTCCTTGCCGCAGCTTGACATCCTGGGCTTACATGTTCTACTTACTCTGTCCCATCTTATCATGTGTGCAGTGCTTCGTTGATTTCACAAGAGGTGCATTACGTAGCCCACGAGCTACTCCTTATCTCCATCTTTAAATAAAGGGAGTGAGTGAAGAACGCCAGACGAGATCAGTGGCCAGAGAACCGTTTTCAGTAGGCTTTAACGGTCTGGACGCACCCGCGTTTTCAATACGACACGTACCTATCACGATCGCTAAGATCTCACGCCGGACCAGCACACGGGGTAGTGGGGTGGATTGGTAGAGAGCAAAAATCCGGAGTCCTTTCCACACAGCCTTTCTCCTTGGAAACTCGTAAATTTATTAGATTCATACTGAGTAAGATAAAAATCTATCTCATTCCTTCATAACGTGAGCCATTCCTACCATATTCCAATTCGTTACTCTCCCCGCTTGGAAAAAAACAAATCCATGTTCCTACAGAACTAAAAATTGGTTGTCTATTGCCTTCACCGCACCGGAGATCTTTGGGCAGTCTGCGTAGAGATGAGGCTAGGCAGGGGATTGTGACGAGGTAACTTCCTCCATTAAGTTAGCATAGGAAATTTGATGAGTGGAATCGTAGATTGACAGTGACTCTGTAAGATAATAGCTTTAGTTCCTTATCGCGGACAGTTACAGAATGATATACAGACACGTTATGTAGTGCCTCTGCTCATATTCTGAAAGAGGACACATCTACGTATCTAGTACTCTGCACTGTACAGCAATCTTTACCAATACGAGCGTGGAAGTGTTGGAGCTAAACCTACAGATTCCCCATACATGTTGAGTGTAGCGGGTAACGAACAGTTTTCACCCGCTCCCTCAATGTGGCCGCATAGTGTTTCCCAAGTGTCTCACCCACTTCCCGAACGTGCAAGGCTTCATCATCCCCGACAGTTTTTCAAACCGTGTTAGTCCCCAGGTAGACAGTTGGTACATGTCAATATATTCTTTTTACACGAACCGCTTAATCGCATTATGTGATCGTTCTTTCGGCTGAGCGCTTCCATAGTCTCGCAACGCTCAACGATGACACCTTGGGGAGCTCAAAGTTTCTTACAAAACAAAAGGCAAAAGCGAAAAGTGCGCGACCCGTTACTTACTACCAATCCCCGTTTTTTAGAAATTGGGCGGGTGGGCGGCTAATAGGTTAGTACGGTTGGCGGAAGCTTGGTAAATAACGGTCCGTGCAACGGGCTCACGCTGGCTGAGGAAATTAAAATTTTTTGAAGGAATAAGGTTGCAGGAGCCGCTCGGCTCTCATGTAGTCTCACCAAGGTCAATTTGAGTAATAAAAACAAAGTACCCTGTAGGGCTGAAGCGCTTTCGCCGAAACACAAGCTTTATTCGGAGCATCATTCATACTTATAATAATACCTTGGCTCAAAAAGATGCTCAGAATGCGGATGACGACGGAAGTACGGTGGAGGTATGCATGGACCACCTCAGCCCACTCCACAGACAAAACAAACAAACTATGGTGTGAACTAATTTAGCTCGAGCTGAGAGAATCTACGCTTCAGGTAGGGCTCACATCTTGGAGGTTCTACGACACCGCTTAAATGAGTGCCCCTTCGGGCTTTGGCGAGGGCGGTACAGGAGGAGAGCCAGAGAGACATGGGGGTATATTTGGTGCAATTAGTAAGCTTCGTAAAATACAATGGGAGAGATCCCATGGCAGGCGTATGAAATTCATTAGTATTCATGCCTCCGCAGGCTATATAGTTTTCATCGTGCCGTCCCTGATGAGATTACCCGAACGAGTTAAATGATCTCTCTTTCCAGGTTACAGCCCGGGCCCGAGCTTACAGCGGAGAAAGACTGCACATAGTGCCATATAACAACCATGGCGGCTACGAAGAACCTGAGCGAGATGAGCAAGGGTCACGTGATGGGGCCAAGTTCCTTTTATAATCCCTCCAATCATCTCCACAACACCCTCTTGATGAACATGAGCATGAGCCCGCTCCATTTGCCCGTGATGAATGGAATCCCCATGACGACCAGCAGTCCCATGTTCTTCCTCAATAAGAGGGGGTCCAAACCGGCGGAGATCCTGGCCAGCTCGACGATGAGCGACAACTCGGACCAATCCCAACCAAGTGCGTCCGCAAGGGTTATCCCACATCATTTTTCCCCTTTTCTCTTCGAGCAAGAATCTGAAGTTTATCCTGTGAAATGGGTAAAATTAATAGTTATTGGATGCTTTTAACAGCGTTGAAGGAGGATGAGGATGAGGATGACGAGTATCAGGAGGAGAGGACCTCTCAAGTGAGTTCTCCCGGGAGCGAGAGCGGGTCCCGACTTAGCGGCCACCGGAATCAAAAACGTCCCATTCCCAACGAGCAGAAGGATGTAAAGTATTATGAGCGGAGGAGGAGGAATAATTTGGCAGCAAAGAAGTCGCGCGATGCACGGAAGACACGGGAGGATCAGGTAAGATTCCATCTTGTCAAACCCACTTTCCCTTGTTATGACGTCATACTGGGGTGAGTCATGGGTTGGCTTATCTCCCGCCCACAGGTATGTGGGAGGGGGCCCCATTATAAGTGGAAAAGATCATCAGCGGACGTAGCATTGTTTCACCTTCGAAACGAATCAGTGGAATGGATTCCGTTCCGTCCGTACTGATTATCGGTGAGCTGGAGTCCGTTGCAGGAGCAATTCCACGATGATTATAGGTTTTCTGTTGCGCATTACAAGGCTGGGGATGAGCGCAGCAAGTGAAAACTTATGATATGAAATGGAAGGGCTGAAATATCCGCATCCCCTCTAATGATTCTTTTTTCTTCCTCACAGCTGGTGATGCGTGTGGCTCACCTGGAGAAGGAAAATGCAATTTTCAGGGCCCAAGTGGCCATTCTTCGCGAGGAGATGAGCGTGCTACAGCTGTACCTATGCCAAAAAATTAACATCGCTGGCCCGGCGGCGGAAAAGAATTCGTAAGGGGTGGAGGAGCGGACGGGGACAGTTGGCCCCCTTCAGCTGTACTTTATCATGTTCAACATCCCAAGCGGCCACTCCCGTAAAGCACAGGGATCCTCCTCACGCGACACTGATGGACTCCGGAACTCTTGAGACTTTCACATCCACTGGGAGCAATGTTTACGACAATGAGATCGAGGGGGAATGATCCCTTCCCGAACATTATAAATTTACTCAAACCATCCCACCCCTCTTGTAACTCTTCTTGTAATATCCTTGACTATATAGCTTGTAAAAGTAATGTTGACATATTAGGTTTAGGATTGTTCCGGTAAAATTATACAGTTTTAGAACTTTTGTATTAAATGTTATCGTCGTGAGACGCTATATAAGTATTCAGTAACGTGACGACATGGGAAAGATGTTTTTCCGCATAATTTCTTCCAGTTTGGAAGACCACAAGATCCACCCGCGCTTAAGCTTTTTTCCCTAGGATTTCAGGAGGAGCACATTCATGATGACCGCATTATGTCAGTCTGGGGCTTTTCCTTTTGTTGGCTGTAATAAGTGTAAGAAGAATGGCCACTGTCTGCGGGTTGATTTATGCCTCCGCTGTGTTCTGCACGCAGTCTCGCATCTTTCAGGTCAGTATTCTACTCACTCTGTGTACCAGCTCGTGTTCCGTAGGTATTAGGCATAGACCCCGTGTGGAAAGGCATGGGTAAACTTCCCAGTTGGGGCTCACCATCTGATAGAGATCCCAGCCCTCAGTTCCCACTAGGGAAATCCTTGTGGGCCAACGTATGAGCCAACGGCGCAGTGCATTTCGTGCCAGAAGCCCTGTCACCGTCTGTCTTACCTGGTTTACGAAAAGCAGGTCGGCTACCTCTGTTAGATCTGTCGTTCCAGTATTTAAATCACATGACTCTCGAGGTGTATGGTTTGAGCCCACGGGACTTCCTTGATAGAATGTCCTCTGTGGATTGTCGATAATGATGGTGTTGATGATCACGATGATGATGATGATGATGGTGATGGTGAAGAATGACAACGGAGCAGACGCTCGGCTCCGTCCACACTATCCTAGAAAAATAAATATGAGTGCTTATTGGAGGAAAGAGAGAGAGAGAGAGAGAGAGAGAGAGGGAGGGAGGAGCGGAAATATGGGGAGAAGAAAAAGTGGTGGAATGATTGAATGGAACATTAAAGAATCTCCGAGGTCTCTCAGTATGCAAACTTACATCTGGGAGCTCAGCTAAGTATTTATGCCTCCTAAACACGTCCGATTTATGGTTTAAGCTCTGTGTGTGCTAACAACCATCATTTATTTCCTCTCCTTCCAACTGAGAGATTTGTGTGCGGTAAATTCATTATGCTTAAGTAGTGTGTGTGAATTTTGCATGTGTAAGTTTTGAGAAAGGAAGCCCTGTGCGACGCTCCACCGGGCCGTAATAATTATTTGCATTCTGTAGGCTACGCAGGTCGGGATTGAGAAAATAATTCAATGTTTATTTTCTCCGCCTTTCCTCGCATACATGGACAAAGATCCTCACAAACATGTACCCACACACAAAAACACATTTACATACACACCTACGCACTCACACGAATACATGTATGCACATACACACATCCGCACATACGCACATACACACGCACACACACCCCACACCAGAAGTACAAGTGCTTGAGTTGGTGGAGCATCTCTTCCTATCTACCTGCACTCTCTGTACACATGGCTTCCCATATGTGTGTGTGAACATGTTCTCATACGCGTAGTTTTTGAGGTCGTAACTCATGTCGGCGTTACAAGGACCTTGGAAATTTCCCCCGAACTCTTTCCTCTGTCCCAGATGAGAGGGAAGACGCAGAAGTGTATTGTACCATTTTATGCTGAAAGGAAACATAAAATTAACATGGTCCCCGGTCTGCACCCCTTCATACACTCATGCATCTAAGATGTCGCCATACCAATACTACGAGCTGCGAGTTTATCCTTATTGTATGAGTCAACCTTCACCATTCCTTTGGCTTTGAGTAAAAGCAAATTGCGGGAAGGAAAAATTATGGTTTCCAGGGCAACAGACCTCACTCAATACCGTACAACTGTCTGTAAATGGAAAACTCTTCATCGATTTTGCCCTGCAAATAGTGACGGACATTTAAAAATGAATTTTTTTTTGCATTCACAGCTGGGAAGGGAAGGGGAGACCACGAGCACGCGAGCCCTTTATGTACTACTGCTACCTTTCTTCTTCCAACGTCATATGCCCCCACGGAGTTGGGGCAAATGAGTTTTTAATTTGCTCCCATTTGTTATGATGATATCCCTCGTCGCTCAGACATGTTCAACCTCTGTCCTTGGGAAATCTTTTGGGTTTTGGGGGGGTTAAAAATCAGCTTAGAGCAGAGGCAGAGAGATAGGGAAAGTGTGGGGAATTTGAGAGAATGTTAGTACAATTTGAATCTGAAATCGTTCCGTTCGACGCATACACAAAAACTCACTTATGCACACAGACGTACGCACACACCACAGACAGTCAGTCAAGAATCCTCGACAGTATTGATCGACCCCGTCCTGAGGCCCAAATCGTATCTCCGGCAAGCACGGGAAAGTGAATAAGTTTGTCAGAATAGTGTCTGCTCCTCACTCGAGACAGATCCTTTAGCATTGTCTTCCAGCCTCCACCAGTGGTTTATTGTTTGTCTAATGCGGCTCTCCTCCGTACTTTCCTCATCTCCAGTCAGTCAAGCTCACAAAGGCAAGTCTCTTGAGTGCATTTTCCTCTTTTCTGTCGGCCCAGCATTGTTTTTAGCTGGGAAAAGTTAAAAGTCAGTTGTCATGTTGAGGTTTAGTTCATCCCTTCAGGTTCCTCCTACACAACTGTATCCGATATATGCTCCCGGGCTTTTAGAAGCATCAGTTTAATTTTTGCATAGGGAATCTCAGACGTGTGGGAAAGCATAAGGTTTGACGGTTTGAGCGTGTCAACGATATTGGCTGCTGTAGAAGCTAATGCAAATAGATTTGTAACGATGGCCATGATAGTCCAGACATGTTGACGTTGTGACCATGAAATTAATTATTACGCGGCAACTTGTTCACTCTCCTGAAACTTTCTATTCACTATCCACACAAGGAAACTTTCTCCAAACGCGGTCATCACTCAAAGCTCACACATGTGCACTTACACACACACACATAATATACGGAAGGGGTAGTTGAAAAGTTGGATGGTTAACTTTACCCATGATAAGTGACGGATGGAGGAGTTTGATAAGTTTTTCAAACCATGTCACCAGTTCAGCCTAATGAAAGCGGCAATTTCATACGCAATTCTGCAGTAATATGAATAAAAATGGGACATAAAATATCGTCCTTTCACCATAACTGTGAAAGAATGTGCCGTACGGGCTATTGGAGTCATTCTAGTAGATGACATGTTGGAGCCCACACTGGATGGAACAAAATATATTAAACTTGGGCAGTAGTCAGTTACTTACAGTTACAGCCCCGAAGCCTATCCTACAATTATAGGAGAACTCATCCCGGCCCTCACTCACCCCTGTACTTCACGGACTCATGTCGTCGCTCCATTATCTGGGTGGCGGAGGAAAGTGCGCGGGTTTATGGGAACGGGATGAAAATTATCGACTCTGCCTAACAGCATTATGAATTAAAGTGCGGTGAATAGCTACCCCCACGCGCTTTCCATCTTGTAGATGTAGGCAATGAAAAGCTATTGCACGAGGAACCACGGTCTTGATCTCGTGTGGCCATGGCGCGGAGAAGATTTTCAACTTTTTTCATCATCAGAACAATAATAGTCTCCGTCCCTTCCAGCCTGTTATGACCTCCGTGTGAGAGATATTAAACGGAAAGAGAGAGAAGAGATAGTAACTAAAGACTATTACTAGTTAACTCAGACTCGTATGTGTATTGGATTTAGCAAGTAGAATGATGTAGGTGCCTGCATTCGCATGTGCGAACTTGCAAAGGCAAGGATACAAACAGGAACGAAGAGCTCAGCCGGCGTCAAGGGCTGGAACGGAAGACGGAGAACTTCCCTCCTCATACGGTTTGCCGGAGCATCCTCTACCAGGAGGGATTCACTGTACCGGAGTCAGTCGCTTCCCACACTTGATCCACGGATGACAAGCTCTCGGACTCATTGTTAAGTTGGCTTTGCATTGAAACCCTTGCCAGCCATTCTCCATCCGTCAAGACCGCACGGATGAGCTCGTGGAAGGAAGGACCAAAAAGTGTAATAATTTGTTGTACTAGCGTTCCTACACGCGGAATCACATACCTTGGCGGACAAGGTATACGCACGTACATACATACACGACAGATAACAAGGCGGGTTGCCAGAAAATGAAACCTCAGATTCGCTGCCCGATCATCCAGTATTAGGTGCGATCCAACGTCAAAGGATAATTTCTCATCACTATTATCGTGTGTGCCCAGTGGCTGGCATTGTGAGACTCAAGTACTCTCCCTCCTCTCCCCTAATCTGCATTTTTTTCACGGTGAACTGAGTTGTTGTTTGTTTGGTTCAGTTGGATGGAAGCATAACATGTGCGTTTACACAGTTCGGAAGGACCTCATCAATTGGCTGGATTGTAAAGTAAGAATTGTTGGAGTTTCATTAGTTTCTTCGTACCATACTATGACTCTCGTCAGGGCACCGATTGGAAATATCTGACCATCCATAGGGCTTTCTCATGTAATGTTGTCCTTCCCTCGTAATTTGGTGAAATTTCCACACACATAATGGTTTCCCCCAGAGTCGTTTCTCGGTTTCTACTGAGAATTCTGAGCTGATTGCACACCTGTTCTGCACGCTAATCTCGTAGCGTTATATTCTCTTGGCCGTTCCGAAGTAATCACCCAGCGGGTATATTCTTCAACTGAAGCCGGGCAGCTGATGACGGCAAACCTCTCTTCCGCTCGCCCATCCTGTCAGTACTAGGAGTCGGAGTGAGTAGTTAAGTTCCCAACTCGCTCCCGCTTGTGCCGCGTAATGAAGTCAAACCCGTCCATTTTTATGACCCGACTCATGTTCCTCCTAGAAGCAGTAGTATTTTTCAGCACTTCCGACATCCGGCCTGACGTCAAGTTATGACTATATGCATTGTGAATGGAGGTAGGATTTTATTTGTACTCCTTTGTCATCCCCTCATATTCCCTCTTCAACTGTCTCACGAACTCGTGAAGTACGCTAACAGCGTGCCTTGTAGCTTTTACTGTCCTGCCCACCGAACTAAACGGATCACAGTAGTGTAATAATCCTTGGTTCACTTGACCTCACTCGTCCGCTTCCGCTCTGCGGCTCTGCACCACGAGTAGTGCCTGCAACCCAGTGATACAGACGGCAGGAAAAGAACTGAGGACTATGATTGGGTGGAATCTGTAGTGCGGGATGGTGGGCGCAGGGGAGCTAATCATAAGATCCATGAGATTGACCTAATTCCCTCGCCCCTCATCCACAGCATATAATAACAATGAACTTGAGACGCACAGATGATGGGGTGAGATGATCTTGTCTTGGAACATGGGCATGGGACACTGACGGAAATTGCTACTATAAAGGTTCTGTAATTGCATTTTTCAACAGCGATCCTCTACTTTGTCGATACAGAGAATGGAGCTGTGAGTGGGTTAGTTTTCTGAACAAAGACTAATGCGTTTCTCACTCTCCGTCTGTATGTAAGGTTGATCTAATGCAGTTATTAGTCGGAGGCGAGAGGACACTGGAGGAGCAAGTCTTCCTCTTTTGTCAGGGCAGGCAAGAGTTTCTCCGCCGAGCTGATAGCCACTCCAATTATTAGGAAGTGAGTCGCTAGTGTTCGGAGCGAGATTGAAGCCATAGTATTTGAGCTCACATTGCAATCCTTTAGGGCTTTTTCCCGAGAAAATGAGTGAAGATGACCAATGGAGAGCTATGTCGCATGAAAATGCACGCAGGTTGATCGAGTGCAGAATGAACAAACAAGAGTAACTGCTAAGTCATTAGAGCGTCGGATGAGGCAGACAGGAATTATTGGCTAAAATAGAGGGGAAGGGGGAAATTTATTGTTAGCCGCCCGACTTATAAGCAGTATAATGAGACGAAAATAGTCATTTTACCAGCTGCACATGGCTTGAGAGCTCTGACTGCAATGTGTACACTTCAGCTGACCACTTGACTGCCCTCCACAAAAAGTAGGAGCGATTCATGTAAGTATTATGTGAACAAGTTAAAAAACAGGAGGAGGTAACCTTTGATTTTGTGGTTTCGTTTAGTCCCTTCGTTCAAACCATTAGTAACTTAGGATCCTATCATATTCATACTTCTTTTGTGAAGCGTTCTTGAAAAACATGCCAGTTTTGTAGAGCATGGCACAAAGTGAAAAAAATGAAAAATCAGAGAGTCTGAATTGAATGCGAATCATCTCAAATATTGAGATTTTGTTTCCCACAAGAGACAAGAGATCTTCCCATTTGAAGCAGCAACATTATGTTTGTGAATTGTTCCCTCCAGTGCTTGCCAACAAAATGAAATACGAACCGATTAAATTTAAGATTAATTACGTCATTAATGTTAAACTGCTCTAATTTTGTTTCATGCAACATCGTGACCATCGCCTTGCTCGTTTAGATGTTAGATGCGAAACTCAGATTTTGGCGGATTTTAATATGTGATTAAATTCCATTTTGAAGTCGGGTTAATACCGGTGACATTTTCAAGGGATCTTAACTTTTAAAACCACGATATACGGGTGATACCCATTTGGAATGTGGACGGTTTTCCAGTTGAGATTTATTCAGCATGTAATTATGTCAGTAGTACAGCAATTCCAACTCTAATCCATATGCCGCAAGGCGCAACTTCCTGATTTTAATTAATTTTTGCTATTCCTTGATCCTCCGACTTAATTTATATAATGCTTTTCTGTGCATATCCAAGTTGAATACATCATCCAGCCTGTACAAGACTGGAGAAAATCTCTTCTTTGAAATTCCGCTTCGTTCGCTGCTCGAAAGAAACAAAAAAATATAGGTACAGCAGTTTTCTCAGGCAGTGTTGGTCTATTGCAACTGAGAAGAGGAAAATTTCCATGCACAGCAAAGAGTATTCGACTATGTTTGTACCATTTGTAATGTTTCATAAAAATTGGGAACGTGACACAGCAGCGTTTTCTGACATTCATTAAAAAGTGCCCTGCAGTTAGTCATGAGTGAAAAGTTGCTGTATCTTTCACCCATCATATAGTCCCCTTTGACAATGTGAATAGTTTATTTTTTCCACGAAAAAATATTCCATTGGAGAGGTAAACAAAGTCATCATCACTTCAACTAGCATCGTATCTCATGATTTGGTTCTGAGAAGAATGTGACGGAGGACAGAGGAATGAGTACGTGTGTGAGGGAGGGAGAGCTAAAGTTTTCATCCTTGTCGTCATCTCACTCACTTCACTCTTATTCTGTACCAGTGCCATTACTTTGTTCTTTGAAGTTATGAGGTGCTTCCCCGCGTGTCGGCCAGATAGTCTAGCCCAAGTGTTAACAACTTTAGATCCCGGATGAGGCAATTATTATAAGGATACGACCGCCTCATTCCTCTCCGCCGGCAAGAATCGCGGTCATTATTATTACCGCTGTCTGTCTGATCGAACCCTGCTGGCACTCCTCTCACTCAAATGAGAGAGTAACTGCGAAGGTTGACGTCAGGTGCACGCCTTGGTTGGAACTTGCAAGACCAGACAGTCTGATAGTTCTTTCTCTGCTCCCGGCGACGCGGGAGCAGATGATTGTGGAGAGAAGACTATTATGTTTGAAATCCCTTTCCTTATGCCCCTATCCCTCCCAGATCAGCTTTAAGTAGCTAAAGTGGACCCAATTAGTTCCAGCTAAGCCGGAATAAACCAGTTTGGAGGAAGCGGGGAAATTAACTGGGTAAAATGTATAGACACACGGGATGGATTGGGATGTGGGAGCGAGAGAAAGGGCATTTAAGCTTATTTGTGTCCCGGTCGTCATATCTGCTATGCCGACTCATACATAGTTGGCTCTGAGGGAGACATATTGTGGAAGAGGGCGGCGTTTCAAGAAGATTAGGGCGCGTTTCATCTTCCCACGGTAGCAAGACCGCAGCCGAGTAACCACATTTCCAGGGAGTTCAGGGGTTCCCGCCTTTACACAAGAACCTGTAGTGCATGTGCGTCACGGCGGGACGGTACATGAGCTATACCCGGACTTGATGATGATGCTGTGAGTGGTTATTTTAAGTCCGCCGCTTTTTTGGAAGTGACGCTGACATTGACTGGATCACAACGGGTTTAGACATTTAAATGGTTTTTGAGTTTAGGGTTGGTCCCTGTGCTGTTACCTCTTCTGCGGCGGATCAGATGGACTTACCTGAAATTTCCTGAGTCTTCCATGTGACATTCTAACTCAAACTCTCACAATGTTACGGGGCGTGTGGGAACCTTCGTCGAAACGGCCAGGTACTGATGATGACAAAAATGAATTAGAGATGAACTTTGACAGTGCACGGAAGTGGTAAAGTGGATCATGTGTATTTGTTTCGACTGGGAAATCCAGAAGGGGATGACAAGGTGCGTGCCTGTGGGGTGAAACGATAGAATCATGTAGTAGATTTTGTCCACTACTACGATGATCATGTTCTGAGCGTATTGCCTCGTGCAGAAGTTGGATCGGTCGAACTTGTAGCTTGTTGTGAGTACGGTGACGTGAGACTTCTCACCCAGCCAGTCTGTCGTCCTTCGCTTGTTCTGAGTCATCTCGTTTGGGTAGCGTGTCTAGTACACTAATTGCGTGAATCCCGCTCCTTTGTACTTCATCTCACGTCATGACAAATCCAAGCGGATGACTGTGGGTTACGTGTTGACGTGATTACATTCCGTCGGTGTCCCTCTGACTCGGGCTATGTACATGTTGTGTTCGAGTCGTGGTGCCGCATGTCTGATGAGAGGAATCCACGGGTAGTACAGGAGCCTTTTTAATAATTCCTCAAACCTAGAAAGTGCACTAATTTATTCATCAGCTAAACCTGGTGGTCTCGCTGGGTTAACTGTTCCGTTACGGATGACCTTCATTCAAGCAGATTCTCATGGAGAGCATGCTCCGGAACACATCTGCAAACATAGGCAGACGCACACCCACTCACAGACTTTCACACAATGCATGCACACGCACAAACACACACACTCAGTGAGTTCCTAACTGCGAAAAACACAAAATGTACACATCAGTTTCTTTAAGCGGACGTAAGTGTACATGTCCTCCAACTTTCCTGAAATACCTCTCCCCGTGGTACCACACAGTGGATCATCATTTGGTAATGGGGTATGCGCGTGAGGTTCCCCGAAGGATGAACATATCTCGTGGCCGCAGTCTGCCTACTTTAGAATCATGGCAGTTGTATTAAATGACTGCTAATTTCGCTTCCTTGATTATCAAAACTTACCAAAACTCCACCATGGCTCGCCCCACCGGTCCAGTATTAAATTGGCAAAGTTTCATGCTAAATGAGAATTAATTTTTTTTACTATTAAAACCAGAATTTGACAAACTGGTAATTTGACTTGCATAAATAGTGGTATGAATAAATTATGCATCGCATTAAAAATATTTAGGGACACCACCAAAACCACTGCTGCCACAGCTCCTGGTGGAGTCGTGTCATTGCATAACAAAGAGCCAGCCAAGATTCCCTGAGTAATTGCGGAGATCCTTGGTTTAAACGCTTAAAATATTTAGACGGAGCTTCGGGAACAAGGCTTTTCAGATGGGAGCATGCACACATACTATAAAGTGATTAAGAAAAAGGCTGTGAGGGGAACTTCTTTGTTAACATTTGGAAATTCCTGCCTTTCTCATGCAAACCGTGTTACAACGAAGTCAGACGAGAAAGTTTGGAACTTGTTGTTATCGAACAGGGAGGTCGTTTGTGTGGAAAGAACTGGTCTTCATACAGAAGCAGAGTTTGTGTACTCGCACATACAGCGAAACATGTGAAAGATAGGAATATTGATTGGCACACTGTGTGCACGCTTTTGAAGATGTGCGTTTGTGCGTTTGCATGTGTGGGTGTGGGAGACGTATATGCATGTATGTTTACCTATGTGTGTATGTGTGAACGTGAGTGGGGGATGATTACATGGGTGTGGATTGATATGTGTACGCTGACAACTTGCGTATATGCCCCCTGTTGTCATAGTATGTCATCCCAGTTTGATTAACAAATTGTAGATTAGCAGCAATTTGCGTCTTTTTAACTTGTTCCATACACACACATGTTGTACTGCACAAAGTTTGACATTCCCTTTTAACTCAGTCACTCACTCATACTGCAAGCCGTTCTCTTGAGAAGAAAACTTTTCTAAGATCTCACAGTTTCAAATGCGATTCTCACGTATGCAAATACAGCCTTTCTATCACTCCGCATTACTGCATATAGCCCCGGATCATAACATGAATTCTCAAGTTAGCAAGTCCTGAAAGAATCTGACTCAAATTCATAATCCAACCCACGAGGGATAAGACTTTTTGGAGGATTTGGTATTACTGCATGTAGCCCCGGATCATAACATGAATTCTCAAGTTAGCAAGTCCTGAAAGAATCTGACTCAAATTCATAATCCAACCCACGAGGGATAAGACTTTTTGGAGGATTTGGCAATACATATATAAACATATATATACATATACATATACATTGCCTAAATAATCTCAGACTTTCGCGTCACACATCGTTTTGAAGAAAGTGAAGAGTCTGTTGTCACGAACTACGAGACAGCCGTGCCAACTTATTTCCAAGTCGTCGTCGTCGTCGTCACTGCATTGCAATTTCACGTTTCAGTTTCCGCAAGAGGTCAAGCCATTTTTTTTTCAAACCTTCGTCGTCACGATTCTATTCGTTCTGAATATATGCTGTTGAGGTTCACGAAATACTAAGTGGATTTTGCTGAAGGTATTCAAGGGAGGATCTCAATAAGGATTGGCGGGAAAAGTGACTTGGGGCTTGTCCAACGAGCTGTCCTCCTCCTCTTCGCCATTCATAACCCTGCTACCAACTTCGCTACACATGGCCCCCGTACAAAGCCCATTGATTCAGCAAGTTGGAGAAGCCAAGGGAAAGTGCATTAGGGCTCATTGCGCCGTTGTCTATACGAGTACATATGGTTTAAGGAGAAACCCTGTATATAGTATGGTACGGGCGCACGGGTGTTAGCTCCGCTGAAAGGGAAAGTGAGAATTTGCTCGAGATTTTCTCTCCCATAGAAACTTCAGTATGTGGACTGTCAGTAGCTGATGATGGTATTTATATATTCGTCAGTGGTGAGCACTACCGTGGAAAAGTCAATTTAGGGCCCACCCCAAAAAAATTGTAACTGTGCCAACGGGCTTTATGTCACTTTTCCTGCTCCTGCGATTGTTGGTATGTGCATGCGGACCGCCTCCTCTGTACTTTCTCCCTCATCATCATCATCATGGCTGGCACATGCTCAAGTCTTTCTTGGCAGTCTGCATATAGTGGAGCGGAAATAAATGTTAATACTGTTATGTGAAATCCTAAGACGGTGGATATTGCTCCACCATTTTACAAAAGTCTCTATCATTTTCCCCTCCCAAAGAAGTAAGTGGACGCTTATGTGCTTATGTGTGACTCAGGGAAGAGATGAGATTCATGAGAAGATGAGCCACTTCCGGTGTACCGTGGTCAGATGGGAGAGGCTGTGTACAGAAGAGACATTCTTACCGCAGCTTTAGTGCTCCTCCGTCGTGTGAATGTGGGTGTGTATCTGTGTATGTACCAGACCGGTAATTGCATGCCGTCCCTACCACAGATGACTTCCATCACCCCACCAACAATGGGAACAAGGGAACAGCATCCCGCGCCTCTCTTTCACAATAGGCCAGTCAACCGGAAAATCTGAATGTGAAGCCCTCTCCTTCCCTTTTAACGACGCTGTTAAGATTCGTTTACGAGGCATTCAGCCCCTCCATTACAACCGTGTCGATACAGTTGCTCTCCTGTTCTCTCTCCTCCTTTACAACTTTCTCCTCCACTTATCACACATTCCACGTGCATGCATGTACTTTTATCCTGTTCCCCGCATACGCGGTCGGTTTCGTGTTTCTCGCTATTTTTACGGATTATTTCCTTTCCGTGTGTGCTATAATGCGATACACTGTCGTGGGTATCTGTGTACTTATAGTATTTGCGTGTGCACAGCCTAGTGCGAACTCGCCTCAGCGGTGGAATTCCAGCCCTTGTACATTTCCCTGCTTAATTCCAGTTAGAGTTAATGTTAGTTTATGTCCAAAAGCGAAAGTCGCCTGTAGACGACCTCTAGTCTCCAGGGTCGGGGAAGGACCAGACATAATTGATATAGCCCAGTCCGTGACGAGAGCTTAATGAATCACCCGCTAGCCCCCTCTTTCCCTACAACTCCGTCCTATCCCATCATGATTTATTCCTTCTGAATTTTCAATCCTGACGTCTGAATTTGTACTCAAAGGGCTTTTAGAGTGTTCTAACTTACCGACGCAAATATAATCATTTTATAGCTGAAGGGCTTCTTCACAACCTGGGATTGGACTTGATGTGACGCACAAATTCACAACTCAAAGACATATCGCAGTTTGTGAGATGTCTTTTGTTGTACTGATTAATACAAAATGTGTTAGCACATGGGTGTGACGTCATGTAATAAAGCTCCCTGTGCAAACTTCGCACATCCTTGTGCGACCAGAAGTACAGAGTGTCCCAAAACTAGAATTATGTCACATTTGTTTTAGCTCTACAACGCAAACGCCTCTAATATAGATCAATGGGTTTACTACCAACCGGAAGTTAAGGCTTTGGGAATTGGTTTTCTACATGATGAAAACTTTGAGGGCTTGTAACTCAGCCAAACCTGAATTTCCGCACCGAGGAGTTTGGCATTAGTAATGCTTAAATCCTCGTAGTGTCCAGTCTGTGCTAGGGGACATGTTGAATCCTCCTATTTTTTGTCATATCCACTCGGGCGTTATTTTTGGCATTCTTGGTAACGCAAAGAACGACGCGTCGGAGGTGAATCAATAGCGAAAAAAACCTTCCGAACGCACAATCTCATATGACTCTGCGTCTTCTGGTTCAGGAGCTACAGGCATGGTCTCCATGTACGATGGTGTTAGAAATCGTGTTATTTTTAGCATGGCGCATATCTAAATCAGCTTGCCGATCTAGGCGACCATGGCAGCAAACAAAATCCCAAGGGTTCGTAACAGAGAGAGTGTGGACCTCTAGCATGGTGTGGCCTAATGAAAATTCTGGTGCTGAGTATGCTTGCGCTTCCATCAAAATAATTTCCCTTCACTTATTGCACAATTCCGTTCACTTACTGCACATTCATAGTCACATACGAATGTTCCTTCCCAAACTGTCACTTTATGCGGTTAGAGTGGTGCATCAAATTTGTCGTATTCCTCAACGTGAGGATGCCCGGATTGATTGAGAAAATCTCACAAGGGAGCATTGTCAGGTGTCCGCGACGCGCAGCACCGACTTAGCAGAGCTGAGCGTGTCCATAAACATAGCTTCTCACAAATTAGTAGGCGCGGAAACTCACAGATTTTACCTCAGCAGAGGGTCACAAAGTTTCGGGGTCCATCAATGCAAGAGGGAGGGATACCTTAGGGATTTTCCGGTTTTGGATTTCTATTGATTTTTGAAAATACGCTCAAAAACGGCTTGCCTGCTTCTATAATTGGGTACTATCCAATATTTAAAACCAATATTTTCTACTACTGAGAAACTACTGACCTCAGACTTTGTGACCCTCTAGAAGGGTCAAATCTGAGTTCCCGCACCTACCGCTTTCAGAGAGGTAATCGTTATGGGATAGTTGTGCGTTGCATATGATGTTGGCGCTGTGTGCCGCGGACATCTGACAACGTCCCCTTGTCGGTTGTGTTTATGTTTTTATTGTTTCATCGGGGAAAGTCGGGCACTTCTCGTTTTTTGGGGACTGATTTGATAGAAAAGAGGGAACTGACGTCATCAAAGCCTCTGTTCCGGGATTAATCCCGGACCGTCATTTACAAACGGTTGGACTTAATGTTAATTTCAGCCAGGTTTTCTCCTTGGTCATCGCATCGTTTAAAGATTGTGACTTCGTGGCGTTATGCATGCAAGAGAGACTGACTTGTGCTCAACGTGTGCTCAACTTGTGCTCAGCTTGTGCTCAACTTGCTGCAAACTCTTCTGGAAGCTCGACTAGCAATGCCGTCATCATTTTAGTACAGTAAAGGAAGCTGGGCGTACTAGACCTTTTGATCGTCATGTCCTTTGTTCGTGGACTTAGGGTCCAGAGCTAACGCACATCGAAGAATTTGCCGGTCCAATCGTGTATGACTTCAAGTGGGCGTATGTGCACGTGTATGTAAGAAATAGCGTAAATACTAGCCATATCCATAGTGCTGCGGATTCCTGACTCTTGGTAGAAGGCTAAAAGCTTGGCCTCGAGTAGCCATGAAGACTTGTGCCGTCGCATAAATTGTCGGTTGACAGGAGCTCTGCTTCCCCGTCACACTCCTTTTCCGGCTCCACGAGCTTTCTCCGTGGGTTAATCCGGTAATCCAATGGGAAGTTTCCGCTTGCCCCATCCCCACCACTTGCTCCATTATTCCTCAAAAAGTTTGGCCGGGAGTTTCCCTTTCTCGGCGCAAACTCTCAACGTCCGGACTCTCGATAGCCGTGCGTACACCTACTGCGTCGGATGGATGAGGGAGTAGGCAGGCCGGACTGTGTGTATCATAGTAATAATAATAATAACAACAGAGTGAATGGGAGATGAATATTGTTGCGTCAGGGGAGGAAGAATAATTTATCCTGGAGACATTCCCGTCATCCCTTCTCAGGCATTACATGTGGGATTATATGGCCGAGAAGGTGACTATCTTGCTCTTCGTCCCACGACACTGACAAAGGGGGGAAATATTGTGCAATTCCTTGCGGGAAAAGAGCCACTGAGGCGGGCACTGTGGGAGTTCACTGACCCTGGCAAAGAAAGGCTCTGGAGGAGATGGATTGGATACTGGGTGGATGAATAGGTGGTCGGAGTACATGAGTCAGTGAATGGGGAGGAGTTGGTAGGGATGGTGACTCTAGAATTGGGAGTAGAAGGCTCTCAGCCTTCCATCCAGAGTGTCGAGCGGATGCATATTTCATCCTGTCGATTAAGCAGGAAAAGCCTCAAGTCACGCTAGTAATGGTGATGATAATGATGATGATGAGTGCCAGTGTAGGAACACATTCTCGGCCAAACCCGGACCCTATATCTTCCTCCCTTCCTGTGGAGCTCAACGGTTTTGGGAAGAGT
>WJFA01000181.1:0-57625 GCA_009870155.1 Pseudobourletiella spinata | reverse complement strand
CGTATTCACGTATAACAAATCCTTGAACATTTCAATGCATTCAGCAGGAATATGGCCTACGGAACGTAATATTCTTGCTGCTGGCTCAGATTCCGCTTTGCTGAAGTGGTTGAGAATTTGCATCTTCCCCTTCGTAATTACATTACGTACCGTATCCATAGGTGAATGACTCCGCAGTACTCATTCTGGTGTCACGTACTAAATTGGGAAATCTTTTCAGGCGTGTAGCCAGTTGTGGCCGTAACATATAGGTAACAGCCCAATATAGCATAATATTTCAACCCTGGATCTCTCATGTAGTAATAAGCTCCGGGTCGTTACCTCATGAAAAAGAAGTCAACTGCTGTTACTCGCAAATTGGGTCAACAGCTCCAGACGGTAGGAAAAGTTGACAACTCATGGTAATGAACTAAGTCAGACCCTAAGTCAGCATTTGGATGGTCATATTAAATTTGTTTCCACTAAACTCTGCTTACACTTGCAAGAGTGGTTTCCGATAACTGCAGAGCAAGTGGAGGATGCTGCTTTAGCAACTAAATGCATGTAACAACCCCGGAAACTGCCTCAATTTCTTTGCACTTAATCCAGCATGAAAGAGAACTTAGCACTTTTCATGTTGTTCACAACCTAGGAAAAGCTCACCTGAGTTTAAATCCTACAGACCATTATTATCGCACATGTGCTGAGCATTTTCAACGAGATTGGTTAAGTTCGCACACACTTTAAAAAAACATTACGCTCTCTACTCTCGCGTAATCTGTATCAGAATAATGTTCTTTGAATTATTATGCGTGGGTTATTTCACATCAAAACGGAATGGTTCGTGCATCGTTGTTCCATTTTCAACTTCTTCCCAAAGTGATGCTTCCACCCACTAGTTTAAACTCCTCACCGCGATTCCGCAGTCAGTTTATTCTGACGGGAAATAGGAAAACGTTTATGGCCCCGCGAAAACGCAACGCGTAAGCGAATAATCCAAAAACGGAAAAATCCTTAACACCTTTCCCTATTTGACTGATTTTTCGTTGTCAACATAAGCTAGGGAAGGGTCACATGCCCTATTAACCCCGAGACGATCAGTTGTGGACACCAGACTGAGCCTCATGTTGAGATCGAATGAAGTGGATGTTGTAGAGGACCTTTAAATACCTTTATTTTTGTGTGAACAATTATTTTTGTGTAATTTTAACCAGCATGGCCATCTTCAAAAGTTAATCGTATTATTACCTGCGATTAGCAACTAATAAGAATTGTAGGGGGGTTGACAGCTGAGCCCTTTATAAATAGGCGTTGCCTTCAGCTACAGGTCACAAATAATTTTTTGTTTTTTTACATTGTCCTCAAAGGTACTAGGAAGTCCGTGCGCTCAGGCAGATAGGTTTGAATTTCTTTTGAGGTCGGGGAAGGTGAAGGGTCAAACGATGGCTTTTCTATCCATCCGTATGTACATCAGTTGTTGAACTGACAGATCAGCTGCCACTGACAGCACAACATTTCTTCATTGAAGAAACAGCGACCGCATGCTCGTATAGTGTGGCAATTCAAAAAATCTCTTGAAGTTACGCCCTTGAATGACTTACGAGGCGAGACGTTGTCATGAAATACGTAATACAAGTTAACTGGAAACATTTATTTTCTGTGCATTTAACAATAAACATGGCCTTACTAGACTGCGTACGTCAAATTCATACACTATACATTATGAACCTTCTGGAATAAATAGCGGAAAATAAAAGAAAAGGAGGGTGAGTTACATAACTGTTGGGGGATTGCTATTAGTTGCATTGGAACGGTAGTACATATAACGGATACAATGCGGCTTGAGGAATGTTGTGGAGGTTGACTAGAACGCTTAGAAATTTATCTATTTTGTAACGAGTCTGTTCTGCTTGATTTGTGTATACTTACAGCAAATGGAGCGAAATTTGGAGGCGGGAGGAGAGAAGAATTCCAAAAGTGTACTATCCTGTGTTGCCCGTCGTACAATTTTACTGAATTTTGAACCCAGTGACCTCTCCCTCTAACCAAGGCACGGGAATGAATGAGATAAAAGATTTGGTACCGAAGCTGACCGTCGACTGAGAGAACTGAAATAGTTGGACCGTGAAAATTTCACACTCACAAAAGGTGTTATCCCCTAATAACTCGAACAAGTACATCTTGTATAGCGTTACACACACGGTCGGGTGAGGAGAGGAAGGGGGAAAGGCCCGATAGCTTATTATCCTGTATAGTAAAATATAGTTTTCCCCCAAAAGCTCCAACGCCGGAGACTATAACTGTGTTACTTCTCCCAAAGGCGTTCAGCTCTGTCACTTCCTGAATTAAATCTTCTTGCATACACGATAATAAATATACTGTACATTCACAACAAATTGATCACTACAAGATCTCAACTTGGCTACAAGTTGCTCCACCTCTACAATAATTATACCCATACAAGTGGACCACGTAAAGATCACAACAATAAATATGTAGGTATATGTAATAATTTACTGCACAACTACTAAATAAATACTCTTTAAACATCATTTCCTACAGCATATTTGGGCCCTGCACATGATTTATGAGCTTTACAAATAAGAAAATATCAACGTGGGATCCTCGGAAGGAGGAAACTTGTTAAGTACATTAAACAGCACAACCGTATCTATATGAAATCGTAAAAAAGGTAAAAACTGGAACAACATCCCCAGGGATTTGGTGAGTACGCCTATTATGGAGGATAAATGAGGGAGTACATGGTCTCACTGTTCAAACAACACATCTACATTCACTAAATGTAGCAACAAGTAAACGGGGGAGGGTACGAACAATGAAGGGAAGCTTATTAGCTTAAAGTCTTTAAAAGTCAGTCATATAAAAAATGGAATTGGGTACTGTTTTTAGATCTACAAACGAAATATGTTAAACTTCACACAGGTCTACTTGAACAGGGCTTTTATACCGACCCGAAAGTAGTCCCACATCTTATTAACGGCATACTGCTTGAAGCAGTAGAGTCCTTGCATTGGATCGTTGGCTTTTGAAAATGCGTAGGCTACCCTGTTGCCGAAGTCAAAGACCGGATTCCCAGTTTCCGGCAAGTTTGGTGAGCCCAAGAAAAGGTCTGTAATTCCTGTTCCTGGATCCGGATCATTCGTCAGATACGCTGATGAGTCCTTACCATTTCTGAACGGTGAATCAATGAACCATGAAAAACCAAAATAGATATCCCAACCCATGTTTAACGCAATCCAAACAGATCCACTAATTTTTGTTAGTACTGTGTGTAGTCTTACCCAGCTCGTCTTTCTGAAATGCTCAGTTGTCCAAACCCATGGACATCTGGTACAACTCCGAAATAAGAAATGAAGAATGGCTTTGCCACCTCCGAAATCATGGCAACAATATCACCACCACCTTCACTCCCGCTTCCAATCTTATCATCACCGCCGGAGGAGGGGCCAGAATTTAAATTGGAGGAGGATGAGGACGAGGATGATGGTCCTGTAACTTTCTGCGGCTTTCCTGTCACGGGTGGACTACTCATTGGTCGTGCAGGAGGTCGAGAGTCCAGCGTGGAAAAGTAGTGTTTTAAATAGGTCTGCACGATTTGGGTCAGCATGGTCGCAATTCCTCCATTTACGCCGCCACCTCCAGGACCCCCCAACGGGGAGTCATTGCTCGGACTGCTGAAAAGTGCTGAGAGGGGAGAGCTACTCTGACTTGGCTTGTGATTGGAAGGCATCATGGGAGGCTCGTTGATTTCATTTGATTCTACTGGCTCACGAGCAGGCTTTCTCCCTGGTCCGGGAGAACTAGGATTTTCGTTGTGATTTGATGGTCCAGAGCCACTCGGTCCCGTAGGTCCCTGACCTTGTCCTTTCATCGGTGGTGGGGAGCGTGGTGGTGTGAGGAAACTCGTGACTAAATTACTCACCATCCCTTGAATCATCGGACTCGTGGCAACCTGAGACACGAGAGGCAGGGCATTCTGCATGATCATAGATACCTTGTCTACTTCTGAGCCTCCCATGGCGGTTTGCATAAGTGCACTGGCCAAATTCATGAGTTGTCCAGTGGAGGCGTCCTTCCCAGAAGCCTTGACTTTGTGCTGAGACATGTTGTGAGTCTTTTCCGCTTGCTGCCTCCGCTGTTTGGTTGGTTGTGTCGGTGGTGACATTCTTGACTCTCCAATGCTCTCTGTGGTCTCTGGGTTGGTAGAAACGATTTCTAGGGGGGAGATTCTTTGGGCCTGGCTGGATTGCTCCGCTTGGTCGAATCGTCTGTCAACCGGTGTGGGTGGGAGAGGTGATGCCACAAATGGTGAGGCGGCTTCGATGCGAGCAATGTGAGACAACTGCTCCAGGTTCGGATGGTTGTTATTGTGACTCCGACTCTCCTTCTTGCTCACTCGTGAACGCTGACCTGAGATGGAGGAGTAGCTCCTGGACACAAATATATTCGGCTCCGATCGCTTTACTCTTCTATTCCCAGGAACACTTCCCATCGGCCCATGAAATGCTGACTTGAACCCATCCGCCATTGAGGTCATGGGTGAAATGTAGTTGTTGACGTGATTGTTCATCGGCGGGGGCTGTGGGTTGGACTTGAAAAGTCGGGCAATCAAGTTTGAGGTTGTAGCCATGAATCCTTCGTTGGCCATGTTGTACAGCCCATATTCAACGTAGCAATAACCCAAGTTGAACTCTCTGGACCACACAACATACTTGTCCTGGTAGCTTCCGACCCAACCCCCGACATCCACCCTTTCGAGCAATTCCGATGCCGTAGATGCCGGGAGAACATGAGCAATTCCGTCAGCCACCTCACCGAATCCCAATGATCGCATGAGAGCACCCACGAACTGGAAGGCTTCCGCAAGTACAGTGCTATTCAGGGGTTTCCTCTTATGCGGCATCTCTGGTTCCATGTTGTCAAAGGGGTGAATGACTTCGGAGGATGTATTACCATATGGAAGTTCCGTCTCCGATGAAGAATCTCCAAATGTAGAGGTGGTGGGGGGAACTTTGCTCGTGGACTCGGCCGATGTCGTGGCGCCATCCTCCAATGGTTGTAAATCTTGCTCTTCCGACGAAAGGTCATCCTCTGGTCGCTTTTTGATGATCAACCTCGGCTGACGGCCATTTCTTACTTGAGCCGAATCAAGTTCCGGTAATGTCTGCGCTCTCGCATCATCCATACGGGATGTTGGGCACCTACAACAATGAAGCAGAAGTATGACATATACTGAAAGACTCATTAACACTCATGTCATTAACCATTACTTTTTGGGCATGTGCTTCAAGCAGCACAATGGCTCTTGGAGAGACACGCCGGCATAGACCCAATGGGAGTCACACCAGCGATAGAAACCTCCGAGCCATTTCGGCTCACTCAGCTTCACCACTGCATTTCGGTCGTCATCATCTGCCGTGTTCCCCTCCATAGTTTCCTCTTCTCCTTCCGTCTCTCGGCGGGCCAAGGGACCCAGAATGAACTTCCATGATTTCCGAGTCTCGTCCAACTTGGCAATCGTGGTATGGTCCGGTCCAAGTATAGTCCGCGGGAGCGGCACCTTGTGCGAGTCATTGAACCGTTGACACGCCAAGGTCCGGGTGGCGGCTAGAACGACCGTTTGAACTAGCGGTGAGTTATCATCACTGTCCGACATAGCTTGAATCAACTGTCTACAAATTGTGGCGCACGAGATTTTGTCATCTTTGGCACTGCAGTTGGCCGTCACTGGGAGACCTGCAAGGCAACCACAGGAAGAAAAATTAGTAAAGTGTGTAGGAAGGGCAATAAATAATGAGGGATGGAGTCAACTACCGCTACTGTCATAAATTCGTCGGTAATTTACATTTCAAATTTCAATTATTCCCCGTCCCAGGTACACACACACACACGGAAATAGAAGAGCTGTGCATGCCTGGGTTGTAATAATAACAACCGTCATCACCACAACTTCACCTCATCTCACACAGAGAACTCTCTTCAGAGAGCAGCCAGTGTTTCCTTCATAACATTTTTGTATGCATCTTAAATACATTTACAACTCATGCTGACGCATACAAATTGCCCACACACCGCTCCTGCTTTACCAATCACTGTCTACCTATATTTCACTTAGTACGGTACATGTGGAGGGGTGTGTTTGTTTGGGCACATGTACGTATGTGTACTATGACATTGAATCCATCAATATAAAAATCCGACACTTTTGTCACACTCAAATTCCCTTTATAATCCTCATATATTTCCCTAAACATGAAAATAACATGCACGCGCTGCGTGAGTGAGTTAGTGGGGTCATATGAAAACATTTTTTATTTACAAATCCACAAATCCGGCCCCGTTCACTTTGCCACCGTAGTCAACTAACTCTTTCCAGTCACGTGCCGTTGATTTTACAGCTACACGACCTACCGACTTGAGAAATACTTCATGTACGTTATGTACAACCGTTTCCGGCGCCAGCAACATGTGGAGCAGTAACGAGTACGTAGCAGTATAGGAGCGCGTCATACGATAGCTTCAGTTTTAGCTACTGCTAAAACTGAAACGAACCTCGGATCCCAGGGAAGGAGAATCATTTACATCGAAAAGTTTCAATAGTCTCAAAACCAATTTGATTCCATGGAGAAAAGGCGATTCCAGAATTAGTTCATGTCAAACACACAATTGTAACGGTGGCTCCATACTCAGTAGGAGGCTCAGTCAGGTGTCCACAACGGATCGGCCCGGAATTGATAGGGCACATGACTCTACCCTAACTTCGCCCCACTAACTCCTGATTTAAAAAAAGTTCACCTTTAAAATTTCACCAGCTCCGATTCTGGGAAATTGAACCACGCTTGATTCGTCAAAATTCATATTTCCATTATGCTTGTTGACCTTCCCCTTTCGTGTTTTTCAAAAATTTGACTTCTCCCAACCCGATGAAAAACTGCTATGTTTTTAACTTTTGAACCATTTTAGTACATCACGCAAGAAATTTAAACTTGTTTATTGCATTAAATGGAAAATATGACCTCATGACATCCCTAATCCAAATATCGGCATGGAAGTGTTTTCGAGCACGGTCATAGAGTGTAACTCCCTGAATACTGAAATTCTCATTTTGTTTTGATAAACTGGCAGCAAGTGAATTCAAATTATGAATTTTGACAAATAAAGAGAGGAAATATGATTTCTTCGCATATTTGCCCATAGACCGAACTCGAAAGTGTTTCTTGTGTAGCTTTTACTCGGAGTTACATGATAAAAGTCTGTACAAATGCAAGTTTTTCATGGGTTTGAAAAGGTGTAAATTTTGAAAAACACCAAAGGGGGTCCATTTGGTGCATTGAAATCCTTATGGGGGTTCCCATATTAAATTCTCAGAATCGGAGTTGGTGAAATTTTAAAGGCGCATATTTTTTAAACGCGGTGTTAGTTGGACGAAAGACTGAGCCATCTATTCAGATTAGATATAGCAGTCAAATTCGTATTTTTGTATTTTGATGTGAAAGAATTCGGATCCAAGACTGATAATTCTTAGTTATATTTTCCATGAGAAGAACGCAACATTCCGTTCTGTCCTAGAGGGCAGTGAACCCTACTGGAAGAATGGTTCGAGGTTCAGGAGAAGATCACAACAGGGCCCATTCTTGTTAACTGCATGATCAAGTGAAAGAAAAAAGGAGCCCAGGAGATGTGAGTGAACTCTCCAAGGACAACGGAGTGGGATCAAGTGATCCCTTTCTAGCCCAACAATAGAACCCTTGAACTTGGCTCGTTGATTACGTAAAAGTCATAACGCATTACTAAGGTCACACACGCACACACATGCACACTCTTACTAACAATAACTACCTTCAAGTTCATCAACCCTACAAGGTCAAGGGAGCCCAGAAAAACAATTCTCACGAATCCCACATGCTCACATGGTCACGACATCCAGCATGCCCTTGAAATGAAATTAAAACTGAAAATTCCAGTCCCTTCCGCCGTAGCAAAAAATAATAATCGAAGGTACAATGGCCCCGAGGGTACTTCAGGATGATGCTCTCAACCCTCCTCAAGGTTACACAGTCCCCACCCTCTGCGTACAGCATAGAGATGAACAAATCCTTGAGCTTCAACCCTGCTTCATCCACCCGTGAATGCAACATGATTATGGTAATTTGAGGAATAAAAAATCAACACCGTAACTGACCCTCATGCCTTCATACCACGGCCTGGTACTGAACGCGATAATACTGGTGATAATGATGCCCAATGCTATAAGCTTTTCTTCCCAGAAGGGAATGGAGACCAGCTTTTTAAAATAAACTTCCCAGAACCGCACCGTCATTCTCAATTCCCTACTGTTTGTCATTCTGGAATATTCTTAGTTCCTACCTGCAAGGCTTGGCATTTGGCCTAAATTAGCATCAAAACTATGTTAGTGGGGAAGTGATTTCCAACCTGGAAAAAATGTCTGCAGACACTGTAAAGGAACCCTCAGAACATTCCCAGATGTCTAAATCCGTGAGACTTAAGTGGGACAATCCAAGAGATTGGAGTGAACCCTTTGAGAGCATGCGGGACGGACGTACGGTTTTACAACATCGTACATACATCGACCCTCCCCACGTGCACAGAGGCCAAAGGTTTTAGCCTGCAGTCGAGTGGAACCATGTGAGTTGGAGAGGGAGGCAGCGGAACATATCGGTTAAGTTATTTCTTAAGGTTTAAAATTCTTGTAACAGACTCATAAATGCAGTCACACACATACACATTACAGACATTCCATACAACAATGTCAAGTGCTGTACAGCTACTAGGCTCGCTCAACAATTTCTAGATTAATTTACCAGCTTAATGCATGACACTGCTGCACTGTTGTGGCGTGGGAGTGTGCCATATACCAAGTCTATGACCACATCATCAGAATACTTCACGCTACAACGTATCTTACGGCATTTTATCCACCGCGCAATCTCTCCAACATTCAAAATCATGACGGTTCACAGAACATCATGCCCACATACACAATTGAGAGCGTCAGTATAACCCCTGGCTGATCCCTGTTCATCAAATTCCTTTATGACTGCAAACTTCTCTACCACCATCAGATTATGAATCATGATGATGGTGATGATAACTCTGATGAGACAGCAGATTTCAACAGTCTTTTTCAACGTCTGTTACTGGTGAAGATTAGGTTGTTTAATTTTGGTAATGTTCATTATCATCCGGAACACAACAAAAGCAAAACATGTGCTCTGCCTTGCCTTCAAATTCAAATGTCGGACTCTCAGAATGGACTGAGACTGAGCGTAATAAGGGCTGAGCTAAAGAATTCTTCTCGGTATCCTTGCCCAAACCTCGTGTGCAAAAGAGTAGCTAATAAAGCTCAAGTTCAAGAACCATACCTAAGAATTCATATAGAGGAGAGCACACATATCTACTACCACACACAAACATTCACACCGGAGTTCGAGTGAAAAAGTGTTGAAAAACCAGAGTAGGGCAATAAGGAAATAGAGGATGAGAAAGGTATGAATGCCTACCATACGTGTGAGTATGTGTGTGTGTGGATACTGTACTGCGTGCAGTGAGGAGAAGATGTAGTACAATGGTATTTTTACCCGAGAGAACCGGCTTCGCATCAGATGAGAACTCGAGAGGAGGTGAACCGAGGAGGAATACACCACATTGACACGTATCCGCGTCTGTTGCTCCTACATCACTTTTGTGGTAGAGAAGGTTAATCAGCAGACTGTGTGCAAGGAGGAATTGGAGGAGCCTTAGAGGTCCCATCATCCTTCTTCTATTGCTCATCAGCTCCCGCACCTTCGAGCTCTCCCTCCACTTCTTCGTCGTCGTCTTGGTCCCTCCACGTATTATTAATTCTGTATATCCTTCCTTCTGGCTTCAACTTGATCCCGCTCCTAAAACCCACGAAAGATAGATGCACATTTAGCATTATTTTGCATGAATTACCCTATACAATTTTCACATTCCACTTATCATAATAGGTAGCAGAAAAGTAATATTTTTGGACTTTTTTTGAGGTTACCCTCCCCAGCAGAACTAGGATTGTTGGGTCGGGCTGGGACGGCCGAAATTTATTTTGGGATAGAAGGAATTACTCCTATGTGTACTGGGAGCCAGCAAGTGGCTAAGACAGACGGGACGTGACAGCCTGAGGAGACATACTCTTTCCCATCGATTAAGTCGCAGACAAAATTACCTTTTGAAAGGAACCGAAAATAGATGTAATTTTCAGAGGTTCTTTCAAAGCCCTTGTCTCACTCTACCGTCCTGCTATTATGATGACCTGACTCGTGGAAAAAATATCGGTGGGGTTGCTAGGGCGTGAGAGGATAGGACAATTTTAGGAGCGTGTGGGTTAACCAAAAATTACCGTAATTCAAGAGTAATTTGCATGTTTCATGACTGTGAAAAGGGGCTTCCACGGATTGGAAATCCAATAACGCCGTACTGGCCGCTGAGCGTTGTAGTAAGGAAAGACTATCTTAGAGCCAGGGCACACTAACACACCATCCCAACAGCAGCAAAACTCACACTCAAAATACATGTGCACATACATGCGGACACACATCTTAAAGCGCAGATTTGTATTTCCGTTTTAATTGGAACCACACTCCCACAAGGCTACAGAGCCGATGCCCACACACCTGCCGCGACGGGTCTATTAGGAGGAAAATGTGTGACTGACCGTATTCCTAGACCAATTACCTTACCACTTACTGCATCTTTATACTCGGGCTTTAGACTGAACTCTAGGAATCTCACGGCTACACCTTTTGAATACATAGAGAATACTTCTCAAGTGCAAAGATCTCTCACACAGAGTAGGTGAGCGGAGGACAGTTCATCCGCGGTACAAACCCTGGCATCCCCACTACCAGAAGAACTAATTTACAGAGTCAATGATGCGGTAAAAGTGTTAACTCGTCACTTTTCTTCCTCCTTCGTTCATCCCTGCCCTGCCTTTGCTAATGCTCCTCTGACCATAATTGCCAGTTTAAAAAGTTACATATTTTTTCCTCAATTAATTGAATCTATGTGCAAGCACGTTTTCTAACTTTGTATAGCGTGCAGGATGGTCGTCCTCGTAGCTGCCTTCGGGCTTCCAATTCTCAGCCGCATTTTCGCTTACAGTACTGGTGAAGTAAGAAAAGTGTGCGAGACGCCGCCAGCGACTCGGCCTTATACAAACCCCGTCATTTTCTCATCTGTTGTCAAACAAAGAGTGGACCGCTAGTGTCCAATTCCAACAAGAATAAATGGTTCACGCATTTACCCACGCCACCTGTTCACTCCTTTAGCTCTTTACTTTCAAGATTTTACAACGTATCTCACTTACATATGAATCAACGAGTCTATCCAATCCCCCAGTTCTATGTTAGTCAAAATGTATGCGATCATGTGTACGAAACGTTCGTAACTGAAAAGCATTAACCGTAGACACTCACAGTCCAGCAATAGTCGACTGTGAGTCTCGAGTCAGCTCAGAGATACATAACTGCTCCGCTCAACTCCCGCTATTTTAGAGGGTTCACACACGCACACACGGTTAAGAAGGGTCCACAGTATTTGCCTCCGTTTACGGTACATACTTACCATGGGTCAGAGGTCAATTACTTAACCGTTTTAAGAATAGAAACAACCTACTTTTCCACCTCTGCTCTTCCTATATCCTCGCTTTTGTCAGTGATACTGGCCTAGCTTAAAACTCTATTCGATCCCCACAGCCAACACTATTGACTCAGGACAAACACAACGGAGGTTTGCTGAGAGTGCGAAATTGGAGAGATTGACGGGACATGGACTGATTTCCTCTACCCTATCATTCCTAGCCAATAGATCCAAGTGAGCCCGCCATTCCAAACGGAGGCCCCTTGAAGTCACGCCAGTGACATGTCAATTTTTTCAGTTCATTCCCCACCAGGTTTGCTTCGGGATTTAACCATGAAGAGCAAGTGGCCAGTGAGCTTTTCGAACCGCTACACAGTGACCAATTTTGTTTGCATCGTCTTTGACGCAGGCTATGTAAAAGACCAGAGGGGGATTCAGGAGTGTAATTGGGCTGAGCTTCGTGTGCCGCTTCTTTTGTGTCGTGCGTTCCTGTAGACAACAGTGAGGCAGCAGAAATCGCTCATCTTCCCCTCTATCATCCAAATTACTATGATTGTAACTATGACTATAGATGAAAGAGGCTTCAGCTCCCTATTGTCCCTCAAAGATTGATATCTTCTGATAATGGGGTATCCCAACTCAGTCATGATGGGAGCTGAATTAATTAAAACCTACAGAAATAAACACCGACGTCGTCCTGTAGACACTCAAATATAGGTAGAATATAGTTAACTGTATTAAAAATCAGGTCTCGAAAATTCATGCGTCAATTGACTGTGGCGACTGACTGGGGGAAGAAGATAGTGGTAAAACATCACCATCACCACCGTCATCATCATCGTCATCACCGTATCATCACAACTTTTCAATAAAACTTGCCACTCATTCAGTATCAACAAGTTCCGTTCTAGTTTTTTACAACTGCCATCGTCTCGTCTGACTCACTATCTAGAATTTAAGGCAGAGCACCCACGAAGGAAAGTTGAGTTTTCTGATGATCAGAATATAGGCACTTCTTAGGATCCTAACGTGGGAAGGAATACATGACGGAAACATTATTATTCTTAATTTTTCTTGTAAAAAATCATTCCAAATCCAACAATGAAACCATGGCCCAATTACACGTAGAGCTAAATCGGCAAGACCATATAAAAATCTTGAAATGAATCATGAAGACCGGAGGGTCGAGGCTTTTCACTATGATAACAGTCACTTCCAAAAAGAAATATCCTGCAGTTTACAGAAGTCTATGTCAAACTGGGAAGGAGTATACAAAAAGTATACAAAAAACTACGAGGCAAGTCCTGCAACTCTTTTACATGTGATGCTCCATACCAGCCAAGTCCGGTGCAAATAACTACTTGAAGAGGAGCTCTCCGTTCAACACCGACAGAGCGTACCGTAATCCCTCACAACACAGACTTCTTCTCTGACTCAATCATTCAAATTAAATCCGCAGAAAACAGGTATGGAGGCATCTTCTCTCCTCACCAAACTACTCGTGAACTCTAGAACATCCCCAGCTGGTCATACTGAATGTTTTTGAGTCATGAAGGTGCAAGCTGGGTTGGCCTGTACACGCAGACCATGGCATGCACACCATATACCCTCTGTGGGACAACTGACAACGACTGAGAATAATCAACCTCAAGTTTAACAGGAAATTCTCCTAACTTGCATATTATTGATGTGATGAAGGCGAGGAAATGTGATTTATAATCCTAGATGCATTTAAATAAAGTGCTCCAAAAATGCATCCTCACTAGCCTTTTCCTGTGACATTAGAATCAAAGCCGGTCACACTTCTCAGGAACTCGAACTATTTTTGCCTCATCATTGAATGACGAGCACATATTCCAAATAAACAACGTCCCCAGCAAATTTTCATGAGAGAGGAGTTCAAAATCACAACAAAAATTGGCGGCGACCATGAAAAAGTGGGGAATATCTTATATAAAAGCAACTGTTATCCCCTCACCATTTAAAAATTCACCTTTTCCACATGAAAATTCATACAAATGGAGTGAACGGAAAATGAGCATCATTGTGACTCTATGGATACTTAAACTCATATGGGACTAATTAACCTATAAGTGTAATTAATCCAAACTTTTTGACATTTTTTATCAACCAATTTACAGTTTTTCACGTCCAACTCAGACACGTCAAGAGCAGCAGGGTCATTAATTACGCGACAAACCTTTACCTTCAACATCCATTTATTACTAAAATTCAGAACTAAAATTCATTTTACATCCCCGTCTTAAATACCGTCTGGGGAGTTTTAAAGTTGAGCAAGGATGAGACGAAGAACACAGCTATAATAATAATGCCGTGTGAATATCCTCTCCACAACAAAAGCATTCACATTGTCGATCCTGTCATTGTTTACCGTACTATACAGTGTACGCACACATGGAGTCTAGTCAGACGTCGAGGAAAACGACATTCTCATTAGTTCTCATATACCATTTTCCAAAACATACATTTAATAGGTTTCACACTGGTATTTTACACAGGAAAAACACCCAGTCATCCAATTTTCACACGAAACCATACCGTTCTAATAGAAAAAAATCTCATTCGCCATCGCTATGAATTTCACTTTCAAATTCCTCGTCAATCTACTCTCGATAATTTTTAATTTTTTTACAACAATCTATTCTTATTACTCACACTCGTAGTCTAATGTTTACCCCGCTTATTCTCCTCGTCATGTACGATCAAACTTAGCAACTGTGAAGCAAGGCGGGGAAAAAACCCGGAAACGTCCAAACTGCTACGAAACTACGTTGAAACGTTTTTAAGGACACAAATACTACGTCATGGTTGTTGAACCGCCGGTCAGCAAAGGAATTCAGCGCACTTTTGTGCGGAATCGAGCATTATAGCTGTACCATAGACCCACAGAGCAATGGAGATGGGTGTCAGATGTTCAAGTCAGTGCAGTGATGTATCTCCTCAAGTGTATACGTGTGTACAGGTGAACGGCGCGTTTTGATTGTACAGCGACGCACTATAACTTGTCTCGTTTACCAACAAGTCGGCTCACCGTATACGAGTGTACAGGTAACAAGCGAGGAGCTGCGAGCTGACTGAAATCACGGAGGCAGCCGACCACATCCCATGTTACACTGTACACTCTGCCCCAATAAGCGACCAAGACCCAAGACTCGATTGCTCCTGTTACAACCTTAAATGCCTCTTCATGTTAATATCCTAGCTTGGAAACGGCCCGGGACTTAGACTCACAATACGGAGACATTTCACTGAGATAGCACCTGATCAACTCTGCCATGACTGTCAGGTGGATTGTTAACTTAGGATTAAGAACCAAAAATAAATCTGGAACAAACGAAAGGGTTTGAAAAGATGGGTTAATAGTGAGGCAGTAACATCCGCGAATGAGTTCACGGGAACGGTTAATCCCACGTATAAATTCTCCGTCGACAGTCACAAAAAAACCAACAAGGAACAACAAAGGGAGTGAAAATCGACGTCGTGATCGTGTCTCATCTCTCCGGAACTTATGAACCATGTGTCGACATGCCGTCCGTCCCTCAATCCCTAACAACTGCTATTTAGTTTTTCTAACATGAATGCATCCATCATTACGGCAAAAAGATTTACAAGCAGGGCGGGAGGAGCGGATGATACAGAACTGGCCAGCGGCCGCATTGCTCACCGAAAACAAGGGAGAGACAATTACCATGGTTCTCCTTAATGCCATTATTTTCAAGTAAAAGTAATGTTAAACCTCTTTCCTCCTGTCTTGCCCTCATCCGACAAGGCCCACGTCTGCTATAACAACATTCAAAATCTTCCACTACTGTCGGATTAGCAACTTCCTGAGTAGTTCTTGTCGTGGGAAATAACAACGACGAAAATATGGAGTGAAACTTGTGAAGGGACGAGTATATCATGGGCGAATGTAAGGGAAACAACGACGAAAATATAGAGTGAAACTTGTGAAGGGACGAGTATATCATGGGCGAATGTAAGGGAAACAACGACAAGAATGTTCGCACCACTGACCTTGAAGTTGAAGAAGGCAGATGAGTGAGGTTGCGCGAATAATGGTGAGAAAAAGCACGATTCCTTTGACCGACCGTCCTGCAATTCTCTAGTTCCGGTTTACAAACAGAATAGGAAGCACGGAGTCACGTTATAGGAGTAAACTCTTCACCATGAGTGGACGCAAGGAAGTACACATGCGTTTGAATTTGCACCACACTGTAGTATAATGAATGGTGAGTAATGAGGTGTTACTTTTTTGAAGCCAGGGGTATGATGAGTTTCACATAGCAGTTTGAGGAAGAGCGTACTCGACAAGGTACACGGAAGGTGTGAACAGGCCACTAGCCACGATCGATTGGTACTGGTGAGGATGTCCACTTGTTGTCGTAATATGTAATGGGATACGGAAGGAACTCGAGGTACCAAGTGTGGATGCACATGGGAGAGGCACCGAGAGGGTCTCTTCCAAAAATTTCCTTCCTTAAGGCTCAAGTATCGGTATTACCCCGGCTATTATTATATGTGTGGGAGAAATTTTCCGAAGGGAATGTGGCATACGTCCGAGTATGTGTGAGTGTGTGTCTGAAGGTATTCTGTGTTATAGGGACAAGTACACGCCGCGTCATGCGTCTCCCTCAATATTCAAGTGTAGACTGACTAGGACTTTTAACGGCAGTTGTGTGAATCTTTCCCCTCTTGTCTTCAGGGTGAAATGAATGACCTGCTGAGGATACCGTTAGCTTTACTTTACCATCGTTTCGTGCGTAGTGGGGTGGTTGCAAGTAGTTAGTAGTGGTAGTAGTAGTGGTAGTAAGTGCACAGCATCCACCTTGCTCCTTACCTTTACTATTAGAGGCGCGTGGTGAAGTGTCTGTACAGAGTGGATTTTTCTCTTATGTTAAACTCTTAACGATCTCCTCACTCTGTCTCACACTCTTCCTCATCCGCGCTCATCTTCATCATCACAAGCGTATTATCTTCATCTTTGTCCACATATTAGAGGCATGAATCAAGGCTGCATGGGCTCATCCATCCATTTTTGGACAATCTTTTGAAGGAACATACCGAATATTCTGGAGGGGCTCACCCTTTCACGGGTGATAATAAATGGTAAATAATGAGATTAATTGTCCACCACTCGATTACTCGGTCAGACGTGGAGGATGGAAGGAGGAAAAATCCTCATTTTTTCAGCCCATTCTCCTGTGTATAAATGACGGCCATTTTTTCCGTACCGCTGTTAGACTCGAACGCCACACACTGCGTCTGCACGACCTCGGGCTTTTCCACTTGGTCAATCATTGATTTCACAAGTCATCTTTTACATTTCACAGTCCACCTCTCTAACCATTCTATGTATAAGAGGTTCTGAGCCCGTCGCAGGCAGAGTTCTGCCTGTGCAATTTGGAATTTTGCATCCGTCCGTCTCCACAACGGTCTGACTGGTATTTTTTCAATGGATTTTTCTATTACTATAGAGCCACTTGATTCTTATGAGTGGGGAGGGGGAATGGAATGCCTTGTGTGCATTTGTCAAAAATGCAAACTCCAGATACATACACGGACATCAATCATTTTATAACAAGTTTCGAAGTTTGTACATACATTGGAGACGTTTTTTTCACAAAAGCGCTTTAGTTCATTGGACGAAGGTGAGCCTTGAGTTCTGATTCTATAATGAATCTTACGGTTTTCTATCTCCACACTATACTTGATCTATCCTGGCGATGTCATTATTTCTTCCATGGCCATCTTGCCAGGCAGATGAACGCATGATTATTATTGTCATGAAAATGACTTGTTGACAGGGGAGACCTACTATATACTCAGGCTTTCGGAGCTCGTGACTTCTTTATATGAGTCTGAACATTGGTTGCTGTGCCGTGGGCTGGATTGCTCCTTGCTTCCTCAACACAATACACATTTGACAAAATGGCACGGACGAGGACGGAATTGATGGCTAAAATGATTTGGCCTGTCATGTCCAACTCAAAGTACTCCACTCAATCAACCGTGGACCCTCTTAGGATTGGAATGCTTTAAGACATGCTTCGTACACCACGGGAGCGGACGTGGATCAAGTACAAGTTGAGCATTCCCGTTTCAGCCTCCCTCACCGACGTGCATTAACTACCTCTCAGCTTTTGTTCAGGAACATGGTTTCAAACATGACATTATATAGTCATAAAGACAGAAATAGCCATAAAATTATCATTTCTTCTCCACCATGCAATTAAATGGCACCACAACGGGAAAAATGGGAGGGAGATATATGACAAGTAATATATATGGATGCACTACCTACCACGCATGGCACGAGCCGTATTATTCAGAAAATTCAGAATGCTCTCCCGTGGGTCTGTCACTCAGAATAGTTAACTTAGGAGAAGGACTGTCAGTCACTGGGAGGGATGAACGGTACCGTAAATACAACCAATTATAGCCTCCATTTTGGTATTCATATTTTTAGCTTCTGAACAGCTATTGTGAGACCAAGGGCACTTATAACTTGTAACATTCCTCATGGTGTGCAGCTCAACACGGTCAGGAAAGTTTGTAGCAATGAAGCAGTTACACCGCTTCGGATTGAAATTTCAAGATGCAAATTTTTTAGGGGGGCTTATGACTATTATTGGGTTTCACGATGGTTTTAGCTACTGCTTTTATATCTTTTGTCAATGCGGGTATTACAAATGACGAAGTTCGCCGGGACATTGCTAATTTACCTCACGAGAGGCGGGAAGAAGACTTGTTTACTAAGATTTTGTGGGTACGGTGGTGGAGCCATTCGACCTTCAGTGCTCATCACCCGCTCCACTATAATGTCATGAGGAATGAGGAAAGAGAAAGCGTATGCGATTTAAACTAGCCAGTCCACAGAGGGCTATTGGGTTTTCCCCATCATGACGACGATTGACGATTGACTGTGGGAGGGTGAAAATGGGGGATTTGAACCAGCTGCTCATACAGTCTATGGTTACAAAGGTGGTTGGGCTCCCGATGAATTTTACAAGGGGCTATGTGCCTCCATCATGTTCATATTATACTTGTTTTTTTTCACTACGCAATAATATGTCGGGTAAGAATTTCATTAAAACTCGTTTCCCACTTCACCGCCCCACCCCGAATGTGTCGCAGTGTGTATCCACAGACACACACACGGACGTTCAATTCCACAGGATTATGTGCAAACATGCATTATAGTAGTGACTACTTACTTGAGTAGAGTAGCCCGGCAAATCATGATTACAGCAAAATATGAGCACTATCGTCAATTGATTTTTGTACTTTCTTCAATTCAACTACTTCTACTAATTCTGCGTCTTAAATACTCATTTAAGTATGACTGGAAGGGAGGGGCTCAGAGGATATACATGGCAAACTACCATGTCAGGGCAGCCGCATTACATCGTGCACACATTCTTGCTCCTCTTCATTGCGTTTTCAACGGCGCAAAAGGATGTCGTCGCCGAGAATTGCGCGAGGTAAATAATCTCATTTGCTCCTCATCCCAATATCCATTGCAATTTGACGAAATATGTCTTTGAAAGGTAATCGGTCAGTGAGATTGTTCAGGAAAACCGGCTGCCACTATTGCAAATCTCGCAAACGCAAGGACCTTCACAATCAGTTCAGTCTTCCCATCCTCCCATATGGTAACCATGGAAACTAGTGTGTTATTATAAGTTATAGCCTAACAACTTTCAAGTCCACTGAACAAACCGTGCTTACTAAACCTGTCCTAAGGCAACAAGCCTCAAATACGGCGCGGGAATATCCGCTCAACTCCGTCATTGTTATGGCATATTGCCTTTTCCATCATCCATCATATCCTCTCATACATTTCTCATATAAGAATGACTATCTTACTGTACCTGTATCCTGTATCATTCCCTGCCACTGAACCACCTTGACTTTTAACCGTGTGGACTGGTTTAGCTCCTACAATTTTACAGCTACCTCTTAACCTCCTAGCACAGTGATTTCCATTGAGCAAAACAAAATGATTGGAAAAATGAAATGATCAGTGCAAACATTAAATTTCAAGGTTGGGGGCCATTACACTCTGCATCTGCACTGTAGATAAGCCTATGTATGTTGCAGACATACCTATAACTGACGTGATATCAGCCGCCACCACCAACGCAAGAGGCTACTGAGGTGGTTTATGCCCTCATAGTGAAAGGTTAAGGGTAAAGACAGCGCAGAGGAAGTGGTGGTTAGCGGACGGCACACTACGACAGTCAAAGGCCACTGACGCGTACACTGTGCTCAAAAACCTACCAGAAGGCCGAGGGTGAACCTTGAACCTTGTGCGTGAACTGAATAAGCCATATTTTTCCTGGCCAAAAAAGGATTAATTCTTTATTTTCGGGCATTAGTGTAGAGACATCGTACTGGGTAGACTGGGAAATTCTATTCGCACCTATCGTAGCACAACTTGACGGTCTTCTCTATACTTACCAATGGATGCCAGAGTGGACTAAAAGTGAGCAAAAGCCATGGGCCTGCATTCTTCCTTCACATACAGACCACAGACGCATACAAACTTATACTACTTTGCGTACAGCAAGGAAGGAAAAGAAAAGTAAAACAAGTAGGAGTGAAATTAAGGTTAAGTTCTAACAGGTTCGTTCTTTAGTGAAAAGGTATGGGCCTTCCTAGTGAATATTTTACGTACACACACACACGCATGTACTGAGCAATTATGAACGTACACAACATATAGCTATTGTGGACTGAACCCAATATGTTGACTTGAGATTGAGACAAACGGCGGCTGCATACTGTTTCACTTTTTCATAGCCTCCAAATCGAGAAGGAAGATGCAGTTCTGGCATTAGCTGCATAAGCATTCGTTACTTCCCGTCTGTTTGTCTTGAACGGATCTTTAGCGAACTATGTGCCCTCCTTCCTTCATTATCATCATTCCGTTGGAGTGAATTAGAATGATCGTAAAACATTTCCCGAGGTCAATATCACGGGAACGGATACGATCGGATAAAAGCTATTATGCGGTCAATTATCACTACTGCTTCACTCGCAAATTTTTTCACGAGCCCTAATAAATATTGTGAGTGAGACACTCGATGCCCACAAATTTGACTGCTTCCATAAAAAGCAAGGAGGAGGTGCTTAGAGAAAACTTTGCTGATCCCCGCTAACAAGATGTTAAAGTTATTATGACTTATGACTCTTTCCAACACGTTAATCAAGACTCTTAAACCTAGTTATAATAGAGAAATTAAAAGGATTTGTCGGAGTAATTCAGTCTCACTACTTGTTTCTCTCGTTCATAAGAGTGGCTCTAGCGAACAAAGTGGACTGTCTTCTGCCTGCATAAAGTAATTACTCTGAATTGAGAGCTTTTGGAAAAGCTCAGTCGGAGTCATCCCACGTGTGTGTTTAGACAAAAGTAATTACGCAGTCGAGAGGCTTATTTCTTTTTCCATCAAAACGTCTTGCTATGCCACTTAAAAGCCATAGCAATCACTTCAGTGTTACCACTGTGAAGCTCCTCAATATCCCAGCTGAACTCCCATAGACTCCCTGGGCTGTCCTTGAAATCAAGACAAGCCTCGTTGATTCGTACGAGAAATAATAATCATTCTTAACGTATGCGTAAGTTTAATTCATAGGCAAGATTTCAATCCCTTTCTTTTTCACTTCTTTTTGCAAGTGTGACGAAAATTATAGTCAGACTTCCACTCTCGCTTGACACTGAGAAGCAATAAAGAGTTTGTCTTCCATTATCTAACTAAAAATTGCTGCACAGGGGTACTGAGACTGGGAATAGAATCGCAAACCCAGCGCGTAATTCACTCGGCACAAATCGAGTCAACTGGCGTTGATGGTGTGCATTGGAGGGGGTAATAAAAGACAATTAGGATGTGGTCATGTAATTACATTTAGGGTAGTCGACCAAAAGTCATACTGGACTATTCAATAATGACGTAATGCATATACTCATTCGATACTAATGGAAAATCATACGAAATAAACCGTAATAATAACAGTGTACCAAATATCGCATCTACCATGCCTGAGTATATTATGTGCTGTGTGTAATGGTGAAAAGTTGAATTTTCAATATTCGTTGAAGTGTACTGGTGGAGGTTACAACCTTTGCCCTGTAGTCAAAGGGGCCTGTAAGTTATTTTTCGTTTATGTGGAGGTCAGTAGCTTTCTAATGATACTCAAAATGTTGGGGGTGGTCAAATAGCACATGTACCTTATGCGACCTCTATGACCCAAATGACCTATAGGCCCCCTCTACGAATCCAATGCACAATCCACCACCAGTAACGACTCTGTGAATACAGGATTCAAAAAATGTTAACTGGTTGCTGAATAAACAAACGCAAAACTTTTGGCTCGATAGACAGACAGCATTCTCAAAGTATTTTGCGATGCTTAATTAATATGCGACAGTCATTCTGTCGTTTATCATTATAATCTTTATTAGTCGTTTTGTTTCTCTTGCATCATTACAGGAAAGAATTGATAAATCCGAATGGTCTGGGTTAGGGAAATGGGACCGATTGTCTGCCCACAAGGTCAAAACGACAGAGATGATGAACTCCGTAGGTGTTGGTGGTGGCGAATGATTTTGGTCCTGACCATGTGGAGGGTTGTTTTCCACACCCATACCCTGAATAAATGCCGGTAATGTATGGTTGTTGTGTTATGTTGCATAAAAGAAAAACTTTCAATTTTCCATGGCGGAGCCGTAGGTTGAGGCTGTCCTTGAACAAAGTACAAGTGAGATTTGACCTGACCGGGGATGAAGGTATTTGTCTGTAAAAAAATTATTTTCCGACACAATTTAGCCCAGTGGCCCAATATTGTAATTAGGTCAGGAGGGCAGAAGGTGTTTTAGACCGTGCTTTATGCAGTCTGCCTTCCTTCCCTGCAACCTTGAATGTGTGTGCGAGTGTCTCGAATAACAGCCGTTCAAGAATCTCATAATTTCCTATGCATGAGGATTTGGATTTGTATGTGTCCCGACGTCCCTAGTGGGGATAATGCTCAATGGAAGTTAGGCCCTTTGGTATGTGTGTCCGGCGGTGGTAGGTAACATGGGCATACGGCTGTCATGTAGAACATCAATAAAGGTATTCAAAGTGGACAATGGGAGGGAGCGTTGACTGCGTTAACTGGAGAGGCTCTTCTCGAACAGAATGATTCACTTCCTTGTTTTCTGCTCAGAGCCCATAGGCTTCCACCGGTGATAACAGTCTAATGAATGCTCTCACTGTAACGCGGAGGCGAGCAAAGTTACCAACCAGACAGAAATTTGTGGCCTCATCTCACTACTCACGTAGGAAACGGTAGGGAAAGGGGGTTTGAGGGAAATAAGTGGGGAAAAATGTACGTAAACTATGGCTGGATTCATGGAAGAATATGGGTTTTGACGATGTGCAAATACTGGTTGACGTTCGAACCTTCAGGCATCATACCATCTAAAATTAGCATGTGTGGATTAGGGGCTGTGCAAAGCTAGGTCCGCAAGACATAACAAGGAAACTACAGGTCAATTAGTATCTGCCATCTTCCCGGCGACAGTGGTGTCAGATGTGATGACAGACAAGCTCTGGCGTCCTGGATAGAGTCGTGCTAGCTTTGGGCAATGATTTATCCTTTGACTCTGTTTTGAGTTGTCATGATTAATTTTTTTGATGACGAAATCCTACATGTGGTCAATTGGATCGCTTGGGATTTACTTAAGATAATAAACGAATGCGTCACTTGTTCCTTTCGGTGCCAATGACTTGAGTCGAGAAAATTATTGTTTGTGCACAAGTATAAGCTGTCGTGAGGTGGTGATACAGATGTGGGGCACATGTTACTGTAGCACTAACTCATCTGCCTCGTGTGAATCAAATTTTTGGATTCATTAACCCTTTGCATCATACGTGTTAACCTTTGCACCACGTGCTTTCAAGATTGCAAATGTGCGCTTATCTGTCACGAGAAGTGCTGAATTTTTTTAGCACTCCAAGTGCTAGACCTTAGACTTACAGAACTTCGAAAAACTTAAGGGGAAATGTGCCAGAAAATGCTCACACTTGTTAACACACCATTACACCCACTATTCATCGCTATACTGATGGCATGATGATCGGTGGAGCAGTAATTGTGTCAGTGACGATCTCCCATAACTCTCTCACGATACCCCGAACCACGCCATCATTGTAGACGAAAAACACTCCCATAGTTCCCGAAGGAACTGTCATCCAACTGAGAGTAACGAGTCCATTCCTGAGAGTTTACCTGTTCCCTCATTCCGTCTGTAACAGCTTTTAGTTTCAAGCGGATGGAATCGACCAAGATTTTCAGGTTACCGCAATTTTTTCGCTTTGTATGTGAATTAACTAGTCGCTCAAGACTGTGCGTTTTATAAAACAATCCAATAATTAAACTGAAGCTTATTATAAGCCTAATACTCAGGGTTTTGATAGCTGTCACTCCACTGTTGACATGTGACTGCCAGTGCAGTATAGGTACAAGAATACAAACAAACATATATTATTAGCTCCAGAAGTCTCTAACCTTGCAGTTTGTGGATGTTCATTTATTTTGTTGGATATGCAGGCGACTACAACGAGATCTTCCTATGACTTCTCTCCAGCCTTCGAAATCGTCTTTCATTCATACAGTCAGAACCATCAACACGATTAGAGTAGAAGGACAGAGGACTATGCAAAATTTGAAGGAATCTTCTTTGCATGAGCTGTCGATGACCACATACATGAGAAGAGTACGGCATAGAAAGATGAAGGAACAAGGGTGCAGAGACTCACTGAAGCGAGAAACAAAGTTGAGAGGTATATGGGCGGCTAACGAAGTAGCGGGTACTTGTTTCTTTATTATATTAATTGGTAAGAAAAAGTGTTGATGGGTTACAGAGACTATATATCGATGTGGGTAAATACTTTATCTAACTAATAACATATAGCTATGGAAACACTGGGCGTGCTACGGATGGGTACGACAATTGGCTTACTAGCAACTATAATAATCATAATAATAATAATAATATTAATATTAATAATAATTTATTAGTAATAAATAAACAATACTAATAAAAATAATAAAGGAATAAAGGGAACAGTTCTACACCTACATATGCACGGAAACGTAAATCATAAATGAATGACTAGGAACGCGTTACCAATTGACACTCTTTCGATTTTTATTGCATTTTTCATTTTTTTCTATTGCAAAAAAACAAACAAGGAGCGAGATTATTTTTTTTGTTAAAGAAGAACAACAGAACACTTCGACAAACTTCTCGCTCGTCACGTTGCACGAGCAATTAGCATATTCCTTACGCAGTAATGCATTACTAGTATTCCGAAAAAAAACACGTTCATATAATAATTATTATAGTAGGACCACTTTTCGTGTTCATGTATACTGGTGAAACAAGCCATTCTCGATTTTCTATTTATCTCTCTGGCGGAGTCTGCCAACAATTTAAATACTTTCTCTCTCTGCTTTCATTTTTTTCTCCTAATCCCATTCTTTAATATTTCTAAGGTTAGCGTACTTGACTCGTGTGTATGTATGTATGTATGTGTGTCTCTGCCGGTGAAGCTACGTTTAATCAAGAGTGGTCACTATATAGAGTACAATATAATAACAATATTGTTCCTCCACATTTTTTTGCTACCTCACAACAATAACAGAGTTAAGTCTAACAGGGTGTGATAGTAGCAATAATCATAATTATTGTTGTTGATACAGCAAGTTTTTTTTTATAACAAATGAATTCATTGTCGATGTTCGAGAGTTACACATGCTTCACTTTTAATATTACTGATGTTTCCACAGATAATAATATATAGGTATATATGTATTATTTTGACGAACTCAAAACAGCAACTTGAGTACTTAAATGTTTACAATAACATGGTGACCATTTCATGATGACGACGGAGTAAAGCCAAGTGAAGGAATCAGCGTTGCCCGCAGGTGTTCGAACTGCAGTATACATTAAGTGTTCACAGTATTTTGTATCAAATATCAAAACAACATTCGTTCACTTGCTCTATTCCCTTGCGGTAGTAATAATAATGATGATAGGATATTCATTGAGTTAACCATACGTAAGTATTCTTAGCTTCTTTGGGGTATTAATAATTCATAAATATTATTATTAATCAATAATGAATTGCTTCATTCATCTTCCGTCCGGTCCTGGTATTAGCTACTGCTGTATACATTTCAACTCGAATTTTCTGTCTGTCTGTGCCTCGTGTGTGTTTTATACGCGTGCTTTTTTAGAGCCCTCCTCAACATCTGGTTTCTTGTGACATCTGACATTATTTTTGGTTACCTTTAACAAGTCTTGTCTCAACACCTGATTTCCTTTTCCGCTGCAAAGAGACAGTCACAGCTCATTAGTTCCAAGTCACTCCACGGAGCTGGCAAGTTCCAGAACGCATTACAGATCACCCTTTACGCTAATGACAGGTAGATTTGAAAGGTTTTTTAGAGTATATAGGAGTAGTGCTAACTTTCACTGGCCACAGGCTCCCCTGCAGCACCACCACCCTTCCTGCCACGATTGGGTAGGGAACGGCGACGAGGATCTTCCTCTTCACGATCTGTCATACTGTAAAATTCCATGTATTAGTACGTAACATAAATTTTATAGAGGATGAGAAAACTAGAAGTGATAGCGACATTGTCAAATACCTATTGGGTTGTCCATCTTCCGGAGGCGCTTCATCTTCATCCCGATGTCGTCGACGGTACTCATCACTCCCACTCGTTCCCCGAGTACCTCTTCCTCCCCGGCGATTCGGCTGAGGGCCTCCATTTTCTCGACTATGCCCTCGCTCTCCCCCCTTCCCACCGCCAGCGCTACCTCTATCTGGCCCGCCGTCTCGCCCCCTCCCCCTGAACCTCCGACCTTCGCCTCGTCCTCCGTGGCCGTTGTTAACACGCTCATCCACATCTCCTGGAGTACTCTGCCTCGATCCTACGACCAAGAATCATACGAACATGCATACACCAAATATTATCATTAATTACAAGCGTAAAGTGGGATGAGCGTTCTAGTGCTGAAGATAGCCTTTCGTTCATTCATGCATTTTTTTTGCTTCTACCACTAGAAATCAGACAGAGAAATTCTTACTCCACCAACTGAATAATAATTTATCAACTATTAATTGCAATCGCGACACCATTAGAAATTGCCGCTAGACATAACGTCTCTATTGATCTCTGTAGTCTCTGACACAATTTCCAGCTTATTTCTTCTCTACTTCAGATTGAATTTAAGCAACCCTACATCAACTTAGTTCCTTGGTGGGAGTCAGCGGATGAGCATTGTGAGAATCTCATTTACTTGCTGACAGGAGCGACAGCATTCATTAACGACTTCTTAGGAGGGCATTCAATTGAATTGAAACGTCCACTGCTATAAGATTGAGTGAATTTACTCAACAATCATACCACTCAGATTAATAGTACAACTTGCTCCGGCTCTGGTCTCCTCAAATACGTACACACGTTCCAGAAAAAAACTCTTAAGTGTTGGAAGTCATTCGTGTCTTCTTAGTAACAACATACCAACGGCGAAGCTATAAAATCCATTTTGAACCCACTCCTCTAGATATGCCCAACAGTATTGAGCCGCATGGGGATCTTCTGGCTGAGCGACGTCACACTCTGGGCATCTTTGACTACCCCGGGCTATGCTTAAGATAATGATACGGCAATGATCTACAGAGCAGCACCCGCTCAAAACAATATGATCAATACTAATCTTAAAAACATTGACTACTAACTAATGAATATTAAAGCAAGTTTGTTACTGTAATTAAATGCTGGTTAGCAGTACAGTCTTCGTAAGGACTGCCGAGTAACACTACGATAGTTATGATTTTGTGAGTGAGTATTTTTAACTAACCGTAGGAAGAAGACATTCCCCTACCCCGATTAACGGATGGGCCCCGTGGTGGTCCAGTTCGGCCCCCAGGACCTCTCCCTCCACCTCTTCCCCCTCTAGAACCTCCGTTTATTTCCACTGGGTAAGGCCTTTCATTGCTACGCCGACTGGGGAAATGCAAATTGCCCACTGACGTCGGCCCGTGGTAACTCCGCAATTCTTGATCTATTTGTAATTTCTCTTGTCGAAGCTGCTCTACATCCTACAGGATTATCCAACAGAAATTTCATTAACTTCATAAATACACCACGCGACGGGACTTGAAAATGTGATTCATATCATTAAACTTACACGTAGGTGATTCAGATGATATTCTAAGATAGTTTTCGCGTTCGCAATGCTCTCCATTGTCCCAACAAATACAAACGGAATTGAACCATCTTCACGCGGAATTGACGGATTTGGTTCGTTCTCACCCTCAATTTTCACTCGGACAACCCCACTCTTGTCAACAATCTCCTGTATGATGGTCCCATTCTTTCCAATTACCTTACCAACCAGTGGAATCGGCACCTGGATTGATTCTTCATTATATTCCAGGAGACTACGAGCTCGCTTTACAGCTTCTTCACTCTGTGAACATGTGGGAACAACATCATCACACAAATACACTGTGCCCATGATGCTCTCAAAATTATGGTCATCGTAAACCTAAGCCCTCAACAATTATTTTTTCCACATTATGATTCATTTGATCTTCAGGCCACTACTCTCGTTTATAATCATTGAGCTCTGGTTCATACACATGGGCTACCAACTGGTTATGAAGTAAAACAGATAGAGATCATACCTCGCCATATATTTTGAATGTGCAGCTGCTTTCTTCTAACTCGATGTTGGTAACTCCGTCGACTCGTCTCGCCTGCTGAATATTAGATCCGCCGCTACCAATTGCTAAGCCCATCAGATCATCTCGCACCCGAAACTCTTCAGAGAAACTGAAATCGAGATACACATTCTCACTCCAAGTATATTCCCCAATAATGCGTCATAAATAATTATCATCAACGATGCTTAGAATGTCTTGACAACGATACTTACTTTGCTCCAGAGTGTAAACGTATATTCTCAAGCTGTTTTGCTGCTTCCTCAGTTCTTTTCAATAAAAGTGCCTTTTGTGTTAGGGATCGGAAGTGCATCTCTTTCAATAGATTAACTTTCTTAGCAGTTTCTTCTGTTTGTGACTACAAATATCCATTACAACATCGGGTGGTTCACATAATCAATTCATATGATGAGAAAAAGTTCTTCTGATATACCCTTACAAAAACGAGAACGTCAGTGTAAATCCAGGGAGGGAAAAATAGCACTAAATAACGACTTATTCTCCCTTAGCGCATCATAAGGTACGAATGTTATGAAAATGTCAACTAAATCCTGGTCGAAAACACCAAGTGCAACTGTTTCAACGTGATATTAGCTCAGTGCCTTAGAATGTGAAAAATTTGATAACAGGAATGAACAAAATTATGAGTTATTCAGATCCCTTCCCAAAAAATTACAGCGGTCTTCATCAAGAAAAAAAACAAAAAATTTCAATCAAAATCAATCCCAAACCAGTTCCGCCAAGCCAAAAGTGAGGATAGTCTACAACTTGGACATATTTTCCGATTTTAAACTACGCAAATACCGACTTCCAATTATAATCTGCCTTTTATAATAATAATAATTAGAATACTTGTAAATACACAACCAGCAAACTGGAAGAATTATGCAATGGATGTAAAGCCCTCAACATTTTTTTGTCCGCATGAGCGAAATATATTTTTCGACTCAGGCCACTACTCTCGTTTATAATCATCGGGCATATTCCACTGACATAAAATTGTTTCTGGAATGTTTCAACTCTACAAAAATGTAGCCAAAAAAGTTAGTTATTTGCTGAAACATGACAAGGAGACTTACGATAAGACAGAGTACGTGTTTGTCGGGGATATACCTACACGATCCCGCGCCAGTCAGTCGTTGGAACTCACGATGTGAACTCTCAATTTTGGCACTTGTGGAGAGTGTGTTCAGGCTGTACATTTAAAAATACAGTCGCATGTTCAAATCACCTTCCATGGCCATGTATCTTTTCATCCGTAAACACTTACTACTCGACGACCTCATCGGGCACCGGCAATTCAATTTTATAAAAAGTGTTTTTTCCTATGGGCGGATTAGGATTGGGCAATCGGAGACGAGATGATTCCACAATTTCAGTCGATTTTGCTTCAGAGCTCAAATACTGAATTACATACAAGTCCTGGCGTATCATCTGGAATAGAAGTTCAGAAACCGTGCGTCACAAATCGGATATATTTCTCATGACCGAAAACACTTTTGTTGTATTCCCGCCGTACCTTAATTGTCGCCCGCCACCACCCACCAACTTCGGACTCACCGGGAGTGGAGAACACTTCGACTTCTTGATTTTCAACGAAAGGACCCGCACTGCCTCCATTCGGCTTAGGAGGTAGCCTCACACGCGAAAAAGGCAGTCGCTGTTCGGGCAACACACTACGACGAAAGCATGCATTATAAGTCAGCATAATTCCAATTCCTCAGGCAGAGAGAGATATCATAACTGACAAAGCTTACTTGTTCTCGAATGAGACGACAACGTGTCCATCGTCGAAGATGTCCCGTACGAAAGCCTGAATCATAAAAATTTCGAATTAACAAAAACTCACTCACCTATCAAACATGAACTCTCGAAACTCAATTCAAGATAAATTCCAACACAATCCAACCAAAAGACCATCACGGACTTCAACCGGGTCATGAATTACATAAATATGGCCATCACATATCACAGAAGAATAAAATTACTAAATACCACCCACAATAATTCATTTGGAAACTCAACTTTCCATTACATAAAATTAACCTCGGTGACCCCAGCCATTCCCACTCCTCACACGCGATGAACTTCCGGGGGCTCCACCACTGTGACTACCTGCTTCAACCCATGCTACTACACCTTCCTCATTGTCAGACAGAAGATGAAATCAGACGCCGACAGCATTAAGTTCATCCCAGGGTTCATACTTTTATCATCTTCCACCTCCCTTTAATCATAGCATGCAATATAATCCAATGTTTTCATCCAACTACCGCGCATCCCTTGGCCCCGGAATGGCACGTTACAGCCCGGTCTTAAGAATCAGGCAAATTTCACACTACCAAAACAGGACTCACGGTTCAAAACCACACGACATTGTATCACTACTTGGTGTATATTTTTCCCCAAAAAATTATGTCAAGATCATGAGAAGCAGTGTACTGGCTTTCTACGTTCATTGTACACCATGGTAACCCGAAGGAATGATGAACACGCGTGACCCGGAAAATTCAACCCAGCACAAGTGTTAAACGATGAACCAAGTAAGTCATATACGGAGTGCGCGAGCCATGCCGGAATCAGTACACGGCCCCGGAGAAGCCGTGAAATCCCGAAATTTCTATCCACGATTACGGGGACGCACCCCGGATTTCGAACAAATTTACACCGCCCGTCGTGTTCCCCATGATGTAAGCTTTCAGAATATGACAAGAAACTGTAGGAAAATTTGTATTTTCAAGCTTAAATACCTGATAATAGGCTCCATTTTCTCCCCTCACTTCAACTGTAACGTCGTCCATAGTTGGATCTTGGAGACTTGAACACAAATGCACTCTCTTGCGACTTTCGCGACGGTAATATGAGGTTTTCCTTGGTTTGTAAAGTCCCAAAGTTATTCAGAATCCCACCCTCCACTTTTATGACCTCATCCACCGGCTCGATTCTCATTCGGAGACAGGCTGTCGGGGGGCCGAAATCCCGATATTCCCTCATCAACCCGGTTTCATTTGAAATTCTCTTCGTATTGCCTGTGCTCAGTCTTCTGTCTGTGCAATGCAGTGCGTACTGCGTACTGTGCAGCCTGTGTTGAACTGCGGCAAGAGCAGCAGAAGTGAATTGTGCGATTTTACGTTACGCTGTCATTCAACTCTCTGTACTGTAAAGGCAATGAAGATTAGTATTTTGCGCCTTCGTTTCATGGTTCCTTTAGCTTATTCAGCATATAAAGCAAGTTTTTTTTAAATCCAATAATTGACAGAAAATTTATTCCCGGACCACACATACGGAATGACGATCCATAATCTGTACATCTTTGACCGAAACGGGGCACTAGTTTACTATGGTGAATGGAATCGGAAAAAAGTCCCGTCAATGAGTAAGGAGGAGGTGTGTTGTTTTATATTTTATTTGAGTTATTATTATTAGTATTATTATTATTATTATTGGGAGACTCGTCACTTTGTTGAAATTCATTTTATCCTATTTATTTACTCTATGAAACTATGTCAAAAGCTTTTGTGAATAATGGGAATAGAAAGGCCAGTGAGATGCAAAAACATGAGGGTTGTACACCCAGTTGTTACTAAAATACTTGTTAGAAGTGGAAGACCTTCGGTGATGGTGCAAGAATTGATGTTTTTTAATGTTTGATGAATGTTTGTATTTTTTACAGGAGGGAAAACTAGTGTATGGAATGATCATTTCGTTGCGAGGAGTAATCGAGAAGGTATCGCCATTAGACATCAAAGACAACTCATTCCATTATAGAACATCGAAATACAAGATGACCTTTTGGGAATCACCGTCTGGAATAAAGTTTGTGATGAATACTGATCTAAATTCGCCAAATGTAAAGGAGTTGCTGAGAACTATACATACACAGGTAAGGTTTTAGGTGGAAAGTTTATTTCGGGAAATATTGTTATTTATTATGTTTATGGGAATTATGTTCGTATGTAATTATTCTGGTTGTAGTTCTGGGAAAAAATTTGATTGGGGTTTGTTGTGTTTTAAGGTTTTTGTTGAATACGTGGTTAAGAATCCTCTGTGCAGTCAAGGTGAGTTTATCACGAGTGAACTATTTGCTCAGAAATTGGACGAAATCGTGAAGTCCTCTTTAAGTTACACGTCAAGAACGGTATAGTGTATAATGTTTCAATCTTTGGATGTTAATAATCGTTACTGAGCGTGTGCTCAGAGGTTTTTGTACATACAATGTAACATTTATTTCAAAAATTATTGTATACCGTCGCGGGGGTACAGCTGCTGGAACTAGTAGCTAAATATTATCAGCTCTTTATTTTTTAGAGGTTTACCTCCAAATCCGATGAATAGCGATTAACAATCCCATACATTCATTATTCAAAATATATGTATGATAGTAATTACGTTACGCCTACAGCTTGGCATGATTTTCAGCACAGCCACTGTAAAATTGTGTTCAAACATTAACAAGGTATAGCTTAAAGTCTGCGGTCTTAGTTGCGGAAGTGATTGCTCCCACATACGTAATAAATGAAGCTAATTTTTGCGAGTAAATTAAAATAACATTTCTTTGTCAAAAATCACGCATATATAATACTCCTCAAGAATCGCAGAGAACGTAAGTTTCAGTTTCACAGCTATGGACATTAAAAAATTACGTGGCGAACTAGGGCGACTAATGGGAGAAACGGAAGGTAAATTACAGTTGTGCAATTTATATTTACTTCACAATCATGGCATCAACAAAATCACGCGAGTGCGGAAGCAGGTAAAGAACTGTGCTTGGGTTTCACCTTGTTCAGGAAAACCTTTATACATCCTGAAAAGTCTGCACTGACTAGAATATAGCCGGTCGGGGTATAGGTATGACCGGGGGTATGGGTTTTAGATAATGTGGGCGATTTGACAAAGGCAGATGATGGTTTCGGTGCAGTGTTGCTCTTCGACGTCGTGTGACTTCCTTGCTGGTCATGATCTAAGTCGTTCTCTTTCTCCCTCGCTTCGATCTGCTTCACGATGATGTCAGGGTCAGGAGCGAAGATGGCACAGGTGACAACGGCGTTGTGGGCTAAGGAATAAAACAAGGTAGTAACATCAACATCACACGTGAAAATCACCTCGCACACTAGAACGGGTGATCAGGTGCGGTAGAAATAGTAGTAAAACTGCTTATCTCCTCACCTTTTACTCCCTCCCAAAATCCATTCCGATCCCTACGGGCCGAGGAAAACTTAGAGTAGTCGTGATGAGTTCTCCAGATATACACAGACTGATTCTCGCTCCCGCTCACTATGTACTTCCCATCATGGCTCACAGTACCCTTAATCTGACTCGAAGAATTGACGCAGCCTTTGTACTTGCAAGTCAGACTCAAATCTCTCAAGTCATAAAGTCTAATCCTTGAATCATTCGACGTCACTAGAATTTTATCTTCCCCAGGCATAGGCTCTATCCCCGTAATTTTCCTACCCGTTACTTTCTTCCGCCTATGAACTATAATTTGTGTGTGGTACTTCAGTTGTTCGGTGTGGTAGAAAATACAACGCCCGTCATATGTCCCCACAACAGCAAACTTTCCATTCTGGCAGAAATTAGCTGTCGTGATTAGTTTATTAGGCCCGTTTACTTCATTCCAAAGCGCCACTTTCTTGTCGGGAATGTTCCAAAGTCTTAACTTCCCGTCGAGAGACCCACTGAGGAAATACCGGTCATCCTGTTGCAAGCAAAAAAGTGAAGCTCATTATAGTTTTGTGAGTGACAATTTTTTTTAACCTTTGTCGTTTTCATAATTAATCACTTATTTACGTTCATAATTTTTTATAATAATTTATTAATTTACTTTTCTATTCGGCAAACAAATGATTATAGATAGATCTAAAATCTAGTTTCCCGAAAAACGCATTTTCTCACATTAATTTAGACTTACCCTAGGGTGAAAGGCAATCGCAGTCACGAAATCAATGTGCTGAAAACAACAGAGGCATTCTCTTCGGGAAATATGCCATAGTCTGACAGTCCGATCCATTGAGGAAGACAGTAAGAAGAAGCTCTTGGACCACGCAATGTCAAGTAAATCCGCTTGATGACCAGAGTAAATACACAATGGACGTGGGACAAATGGTGCACGTGGATCACTATTCCCACTAAGTACATTAATACAACAATTAATTTCGCCCAAAAACATTTCAAACAATAAATTCAACCTGTACAACATTTTCAATTACCAAGCTTGCAACATCTCTTCCGCCGAATGGTGGGAATGCTGAGAAACGATAGACTCTTGTGATGGGGTTGGAGAAACTTTCTCCACGGTGTGCTTAGACCGCATATCTTGAAAGTATGGCAGATGATCTTTCAATACCCATATACGAATATAGCGATCCTGGCCGGCAGTCGCTAGCAACCTGCCACAATTGGAAAATTTCATGCACCAAACAGGTCCACAGTGTTCACCGGATAAGTCCTGCACTTGCTGCAAGTGGTCGAAGTCGTAGGGGCCTTTGTGGCTGTGACTTGCTCTCATCTAGATTTTTAATAAATGAATTACCAAGTTATCGATTGAGTATTATTATTGCACCAAGTTTTGCCACTCACTTCAGGCTGCTCCCAAATAATTGTGGTTACCTTAACTAAAGGATCCTGACCACCGACAAGGACATCTTCATTTGTGCTTATATCATTATCCTCCTTCGAATGTCGATTATGGGCTAAGGATTTGGCTCTATCCACCGTCTTCTTCACCGTATGCCCCAAGAATTTGCGGATCTGAGCCGTCTTCTTTTTAACCACACCAGAATCTCCATCTTCTTGCGAGGCCGCCGAGGACTTTTTTGAATCGATGGACTCCTCGTCCGAGTCCCTGTCTTTCCGATGAGTACCGTCCACGTACTCCGAAGTTAATCTCATAATGTGAAGGGATAGTGGATCCATTCCTTTGGGTATTTTATCTTCGGCAGAAGACAAGGGGATCCTTTCCCCCGTATCCAAGTTGAGTACCTATATACAGATGCATAGACGTCAGATTAGTGAGTTCTAGTTTGGCGGAATTCTTACATAGAAGCCATATTAGATATACCAAAACTAATTAAAAAACATAAAATAACACAACAATGACAGTAGTTATTTATTAGGTCATGAAGAAGTGAGAGAACACAACTAAGGCCACCGAAAGTTAGAAGCGAAAGAACCACTTGTAGAACAGTACAAAAATCATTTGCTGCTAAACGGTCTGAAAACTAGTGTGTGATGGTTAACAAGTCCTTCTCTACTCAGCTATAATTATTATTATGCTTATGCAGAGGAACACACAATCAATAGAACACTACAATATATACATATATGTATGTCTATAAGTATACATATGCATAAGTGGAAGTGCAAATCAAAAAAAAATGTGAGTGGTAGTGAGAAGTTTATATAATTATAAATATAGAGGTATAATAACAATAATGTACAAAGCTACATCAAACTGTAGTAGAGAATAGAAGAGAGAAAACTGACTTTACAGTAGAGGTTTTTATTTTAAATAAAATTTCAAACAATCCGAATAGGTACCGGATGAAAGTGTAAATCCAGCGTTTTAGGCCGCTACAAAGAGAAATCCAACAAATCACCACCAAATTTATAATAGCCAAAGATAGAGTAAATAACTCATTTAATATGAAAAGAAATTGGAGAGCAATACACGAATTATGTACAATCATGAATTGTTTCCACCACAAAATATCTGTACACCACACGAAGAAAGCTCGATAAAAGGAGTAAACGAAGTAGATAGACTGGATGTATTCAACTATATAATGATATTATTATATTTTATTCAGCCGGACTTTCGTTTTGCGTGGCTCTTTCTGTCGAGGCGGAGAGGATTTTGTGAGCGAAATACAATATAGCTAAGAAAAAATAGTCGGATTGCTGCCATCTCCTCTCATCTTCGTTTCCATACACATAATAACCATCACAATAATAATGATGATTACCCGAGAGGGAAGATGACGGGAATTGAAACAAGTATCAAAAGAAAAAAAAGCAAAAGGACTTACAGTAACTTGTTCAAGAATCTCAAGATCCGACAGGAGCTTGCCAGAGTCTGTCCTAGTTCGCAACATCAAATTCATCTGTTGATCTGCCTCCTTCTTTTCCTCTGCGGCAGCCAGGGCCGATACGACAGAGGAGAGTTGACTGGAAATTGTTGCATTGTTGTGAGTACCGTCAGGCTTGTCCAAGTCTCCATCCACAGTTACGCATTGGCTACTATTTAATGTTGATGAGTTAGAATTTGAATGGGATGAGAAGCCGCCGAGGGATCCTGTCCCCGATGGATCAAAGGCATCCATCATTTCTTTTGGCAGAGACTCCGTCCGTCGGAGAACTTTTGGACCGGAACTCTTCGCTCGAGTTTTTTCTTCATCTTGTGCACGAACGACCCAAAATTTTTGGCTACTCAAGTCCAATGTTCGGTCCAAATCCTTGCTGACAGACCGAATGGAAATTGTTGGACTAGGTGGTTGGGGTGACTGCAAGGAACTAATACTGCTGGAAGATTCTGTTCTTGACGTCCATCTCGGGAAACTAGGGTCCCCTTTATCACGTTCAGCGGAGGAAAAACTGAGAGGTATGTCCTCAGGCCGTTGAGGTGCACTTACGTTCTTCCTCTTTCGCCGAGGAGGTGCAACAGGCATCTTGAGAGAGAATTCTGTAGTGTTAGTTTCTACAGCGGTAGTTTTATCCTTTGTCACACAACTTGCGACTAGATCTGGCTCAGGTACAAAGGACGAGGATGAGGGAGATGAGGAGTTTTTCTGATTCCCGTTTTGAACTGCAGGAGCATCCGTTACAGATGATGGCGGTGTTCCAGATGATGAAGTTGACGGTTGGGCTGCGGACTGTAATTGCAATACTGACACGGTCGGTGCGACGCTCGTGGAAATTAGACGTGCGTGCCGACCACTCGAAACTACCGAGTTGATACTCCGGGCATCATGATCAACGACTTTGAAGGGACGTGAGCTTTTGGAAACATTCGTGGGATATATTCCTTCAACACTGGATGTTTGACTATCTGAAGGTGAAGTTTCATCCTGGGGTGGTTCCTCCACCTCGTCATTGTTAAGCCTACGTCTTGCATCTTCCAATCGTCTTCTTCTCGTCTCTTCCTCTGCCTCCAAATCCTATTAAGCCAGCACAAAGTTGTTATTCCATTCCTATAGTTTTCCATTAACTTGTTGACTACTACAATTGTTTTACCTGCGATGTGGAAATATTGTAAGTTTTGCTACCACTTAATTCGCCAACAATCGTACCCTCGGATAAGGTCACACTACTGGAATTCCCATTCCCATCACTCGTCTGAGAGTCCGTCGAACTCTGCACACTGGTGACTTTAAGCGTAGGAGAGAAGAAAATTTCAGAGCCTGTGCTGTCAGCCTCGGAGGCTGATATTGTAGTTAGGTCGATCCTTTCTTCAGGATTATCTGATCTCCGTGAAAATCTCAGTAATGTTCCCGAAGCTTCCTCCGCGTCGAAGAATTCATCTGATGATTCACCGCCACTAGAACTGCTTCCACTACTACTACTGGCCATTATGAAAAGTTCTGGATCACAGGACTTACGCTACAACCGTACCAACTTTGTACCCAATTTCCCAGAACTCATCCAAAGCAATAATATGGGAATAATAATGCTCTCAGGACATATGAATGAGACAGGAAAATCCTTTCCACTTTGTCGTCTGGAGCCAACATAACAGGAAGGCTCCCGTATACAGTTATCACTGGCAGAGCAAATAAATGGTAATTCCTAAAAATTTCCCTGTCACAATTAAAGTAAACAAACTCTGTCGTTTCGGAATCCAGTCGTAATCTCTTCCTATAATGCGAACTATCACAGATTTTCACAGTGATGTGCTACAAGAGTTTTCACATTCGTCTTTTCTTTCTAATAATATTTTATTTATATCTGTTTAGTTCTCGTCTGTTCGCTTCAAAGGGTTAGCCAATGCTATAGATCCTCCCAGTGTGAAACAAATCGCCCGCAGTAGTGGTTACGTCTATTCAGGGAGTTCGAGCTAAAACGAACTTCTCAGCACGGAGAGAGAGATGTCAGCAAATGCAACTTTTGGGCATTCACTCACTTAGTGTAAGAGAGCTGCCATCCCGCCCAACACCCAGCAGCATGTAGTTTTCCGTTCATCATTCCAGCTTTTTACTAATAGAATAAAAAGCATGCACAACTGCACCACGTTGGTTGGTCTTCTTGGTGGGAGAGGAAAGGGGATATATATTTATTTTTGGCTTCATGTCTCAATGGTTTTTCGCATGAGCCGAGTTTTTCCACCATTTATCATTACGTGTATGTATACCCATGGGTAGATGACAATGTCGCATGTGTGGATGTAATAGTTTTGCAAGGATCCATTCGTATCCGCAATATTTCGGGATAAAATTATGACTCATGTGAATTAACACAGGCATGTCCCATGTGACCTCACTACGAAGTTGACTTGACAGTGTAACAGGATGGTGGACTTAGTCAGACACTGCCGCTCATTCGTACCCGGCCCACACAAACTGATGTCACAGTCACAGGGTGTGAGCAAAGTGTGCATATAAATACTGCACTGGGGTGTGAGTATACCTCTTTTAAAAGCTCCTGTCACCCGACCACAGTGAAGTTAATTAGGAGGATTCTTAAGTCGGTAATTTTCGAAAACGGGGCCCGAAGTAGTTTAACATGTTGGTGGATTATCAGTAATAAAACGAGTGACCACTCCCGCTACTGTCCGTCTAGGGGCTGTCCATAAATGACATCATGAAAATTTCACAAATTGAGGACCCACCCACCCCTAATGATGACGAGTTTAACATGGCGTTAAATGAGAGACTTTGACCCACCCACTGACCCGTCTGATGACGTCATTTATGGGCAGCCCCCTACCAGCCGCAGTGATGGCTCTTAATGATGATAAGCTGTCAAGTTAGCACAGCCGCAACATCATTTTACCAATGAAGTGTCTTGTTATAATTAGCTAGTGCAAAGGAATGTTAGGGTAGGAAAGTTATGCATAGCACAGGCAGTGTGTCACCTTCATTTACACTCTAGATCTACTAAAATGGAATGTATGCAGCAGTCGGGACAATAGATGAAGATTAATGGTGGAATCAAGTTGTTTAATCGTAGGGCTTTTAGCTTGAGCATGATAGAAGTTCCTGCGTGAGACGCCTTTGGTTCACCATTAAGGCCTGGAAAATGCATGTACAACACTAAAACAGAGTGACTTCTTCAATGGGATTTGCTGGTGATTTGCCCCGTCGCCCTGCGTGACTGCGACTTCCGTTTACCTGTACCTACCCTACTCTTAATCGCGCGGTACTTGTACTACCCGCCGTTTTTTTTACGGCGTGTAGTAGTAGTACAACAGACGGTTTTGAGTTTACAAATGATTATACCCTATATAACTTTGTTTGTAACTAACACAAAATAAAGTTGCTGGATTCTGCTGATTAGATTAGGCGTCGAAATTCTTTTTTTCCGTACGTAACTCATTTTTGTTACTTTATTATTAGCGTATGACTTGCTAATGAATAGTGAATTTCCTAGTTAGCATAATGGCACTTGATTAAGTTTTGAGCATTTTTTTGTTGTAGTAACGTAATGTAAACGCGACATTTTTCATTGGAAAAACGTATTTTCCATACTTATTTCTGATTTTTCAATTTTATTTGCTAGCTGTGCGAAATTTATTTCTCAATTGTATTTTTCACATGCAGTCTGACGAAAATTATCGTATTTGTATTTCTCGTTTCTCAAGCAAACCCACACTTTTCAAAGCACAACAGTTTGATACTATACTGAATATATGGTGTCATGGTCATAAATAGATTGAACCAAAAGCGTCTGGTTTTAGATTCTTCGTATTGAATGGACTGCCTTTTTTTAAGTCTTAAGTCTATTACTTCGTTGTTATCATGAAAGGGCACGTGGAAACCAGGATGATTTCATGTGCTGCGGTGGCGTTTGTCTGCGTATATTTCCTGTGGGAAAATTAGGCCCGTCTTCAGTACTCTCTTACATAAGATTACTTTCGAATTGCCTCAAAGAAAAGACTAAATAAGTTTTGTAAAAATCCTACTTGCTCGTCCCTCAATCATTAGAAACTTATTGGGAATGAAAGGCTGACGGCGACCAAATGGAATGAATTTGTTTCCATTCTTCCTCAAATTGTGGTTACAATTTCATCACCAATTAAGCTCTTATTACTTGGTTAATACTGAGAAGTTTTGGTGGCACTGGTCTTTATGACAAGATGCTTCACTTGCTCAATTTCGAGGAGCGTTGGACTTGTAAACCAAAAGAAGTTATGTATGTCAATTTTTGCCAGCGTATAGGCGCTGATTCCAGATCTACTCAGTTGACTGTATGTAGAATGCATATGTATACACAAAGTTGAAGAGATCATCACACCATCCTCTCGATATACATACAGAGTGCAGGAGACAGACAGACCTTGGAGACAGAGTGGAGATGTCGGATCGGATCCCTAAATATGCAGTATGCAATGCTCTCAGCACGTGTGGATACAGAGCGCTTACGAGAGGAAGGGTTCTCCGCAGTGTATATAATGTTGTTGGAACTGACTGTGAGCAGCGTATATGTATGGAAGTTCACACAGTTGTTACTATTGTGTAGGTGGAAGGAGTGTGCAAGTCGCATACTGCGGCATGATAAGGAAAGTTAAGGGAAAAAACTTTTCAGGTCAGATCCAAATAAGGTTCTTACGTAGGTTTTTGTGAGAGGAATGCTTTTCTCTTGGGTTTGAAGCCTCACCCATCTCCAGTTGGTTTCACATACAGATTCTCTGTGCAGGTAAGGTGTGAGCGGGTCACAGATTAAGGCACTCAGCCAAGTTTTCAGTTTTAACGTGAAGATTTGTGTATATTTTTCCAGGTCTGTTTCTCGAGACTGTCCGCGAAACGGAGCTACTCACAGGATCTTGTTGCAAGTACGACTCATCGTTTGCATGCTATGTGATTCGCAGTTTCCATCCCCGCCAGCAAAGGAATTACCAATAAAGTTTATTAAGATAGTTTCCAAGTCTGTACGAGCTCGTGGGCATGTGTTGTTTTCAATATTAGTTTTAAAAATTGATTTTTTTCAAGAAGGATATGCCTGGAAACCCTATGATATTTTTGGAGTGGGTATAACATTCGCGAATTATTGTTTCTTAATATTTGTTTCTTTTAGGCGCGTGTGACTGGGATATTGCGCACTAATCGTTGACTGAAGTGGAGTTGACGATCGTCAACTGATTGCTGTGACCGCGGTTGGTGGCATAACATGCCAGGGTGAGTATGTTTTAATAAATATTATATACTCTAAATGGGTGCTAACCGTAGTATACACGTCCAGCACCATATTACCGCCTATGTGAAATTGATTGATTCTGTCTGTCAAAATATGGAGTAGTAAAACGGTTTTACAGTTGTTTGGCTACGGGGGAGTAAGACCCTTAAAATGTCCTTACATTTCGTCTCGCCTTGGAATTATGACGCCGAGAGGCTACTGTGTTGCCACTGATGTGATCCAGGAATGTGACCTGATTCAGAGTTCCTTGTTTTCCTCTTCGCTTTAAAAGTTGATTGTAAAGGGACTAATATGCTTATTGTATTACAACTACCGCGTATTTATGTTTACGTCGATAATAAACGATGCGGCGGGTATTTCCATTGGAAATAGTCAATATTACCTGCTGCTTAGTGCACAGACGAAATGATGTTATGAGTTCCAGTTCCCTCTTCCACAGAATGAGGCACACGGTGGAGTGTAAAAACCATCATCTACGGTTTTATCTGTCATTTGTATAAATAGTGAATTTGCATGGATTCAATGTGTTGGGTTCGTATGGGGAAGGAGAACTGTGAGCGTAATCAGAAAGTGTACGAGCACTTTTTGAATACTTGACAACAACAACAACAAGTGGCTACTTATATTTACAATTGTCGTAGCATTCCACTGCTTGAGTTGGGTTGTTGTTCTATGGTTTGTGTCGTCGTCCGCAGCTACCTTGGATGCTACAGCAAGTGTATATGGCACATGAGATAGCGAGATAGTTATCTTTTATGTGGTATGCTGTACTGGTGCAGTACGTCAAAAATTTTATATTCTTTTCGCGCTCACTGACGGGTTCCGTATAGTAGGATGAGTTGGCGCCGGCGATCCAAGTATGCGTAACAGCACTTTAAATACTGATTGCAAAGCAGCTTATCTCGTAGAATTGTAAATGATGATGATGGGCGAGAGGAGTGAGCAAATCAGATTTTCGAGTTATCGAGTTTAACTTCCTCTCTTTATGCATTGTCAACATACGAGCTTTCAAACACCTTGTTTCGGCCGGGACTGCTGATATAGAAAATAAAAATTCCCTCCGCTGTACACCGTCTACTGTACTAAAAACTGTGCGTGCGGAGTTTAATTGAGGATTGTGATAGGGGAGGTGTTGCAGAGTGACTTCTTTTTCCGTTTCAAAATGGAAAAACAGTTAAGCCTTCATATAGAACAGAGTGGCTTGTTCACGCGAAGGAAAAAATCCTACGGTGCACGTCATGAGGATCAGTGGGAAAAGTAATGGGGCATCATAAAATAATCTGAACGAGGAGATACCGAGTTTTAGTTTCCTTTATCCCTTTTTTTTTCATTCATTGAGCCGGAAATCGTGTTTTGTTTGAAATTTGTCTTTTCCCCCTTGTAGCATCAATCTGGCGTTGGGAACGATGTTGTGCTCCCGTTGCGGGGAGGGATTTGAAGAACAAGAAAAGATCGTGAACTCGAACGGAGAGCTTTGGCATCCACAATGCTTCGTGTAAGTTAACCATGAAAATTCTGTCGCATTCGTAAATGTTAATGGGAATGGGATCTGAGACATTTTTAACGATATTTTGATGTTTTTAGGTGTGCTCAGTGTTTTCGGCCATTTCCGGATGGCACCTTCTACGAGTTTGACGGAAGAAAGTACTGTGAGCATGACTTTCACGTCCTTTTCGCACCGTGCTGCGGTCATTGTGGTAATTTAAGACACTCAGTTTTGAAGGAGTTTCAAATTTATTCGTAACCAACTGAGAAAAATTTTCAGGTGAATTCATCATTGGCCGCGTCATAAAAGCGATGAACTTCAGCTGGCATCCAAAATGCTTCCAGTGCCAAATGTGTTCGAAGGAACTGGCCGACCTCGGTTTTATCAAAAATCAAGGAAGAGCCCTGTGCCATGATTGCAATGCGAAAGTCAAGGCTGCAGGATTGGGAAAGTACATTTGTCACAAGTGCCAGTAAGTGGAGTAACACGAAGGAGGGATGCATGCCAATTTTATTTTTTAGAAAAGTAAAGTCATATGCAACTTTATTTGTCATAGTGGAGTGATCGACGACAAGCCATTAAGATTCCGCGGCGAAGTTTACCATCCGTACCACTTCAATTGCTCCGCATGCGGTATTGAGCTGAATTCAGATGCTCGAGAGGTGAAATCCCGTCCAGGATATGCTGCGAACGATATGAATCAGCTGTACTGCTTGCGTTGCCATGACAAAATGGGAATTCCGATTTGTGGGGCTTGTCGACGGCCGATAGAAGAGCGCGTTGTCACGGCCCTGGGGAAGCATTGGCATGTAGAGGTATAGCATATTCATCAGAACTTATGAAAATATGCCATTTCGACTAACCTGAAATGAAAATAACTTGGAAAATAACTTGGTGATTTTTAAAGCATTTTGTTTGCGCCAAATGTGAGAAGCCTTTCCTGGGCCATCGCCACTATGAGAAGAAAGGATTGGCATATTGTGAAACGCATTACCATCAGTTGTTTGGGAATTTATGTTTCATTTGCAACCAGGTTATCATCGGCGATGGTAATTTTTTTTTCGCTCTCAGTATTAAGTATCATGAATGTGAATAGAAGTCTAACTTATATTCTCTTTGCTTGCAGTTGTCACGGCTCTCAATAAAGCTTGGTGTGAGCATCATTTCGCTTGTTCGGTCTGCGACCAACGATTGAATCCGAAGTCGAAATTCTACGAATGCGATTCGAAGCCTGTGTGCAAGAAATGCTACGAGAAATTTCCTGTAGAGCTCAGGAAGCGCTTGAAGAAAATGCATGAGCTAGCAGCCCAGAAAACTATGGCATCTCCTACTCCCAATGCTTAAAGGACGTCAGCGGCAGTTGATGTTACTTGTGTTCGACATTCGCTGTGAAGACGCCCGAAGTTCCAGTTTGAACCTACGAAATGGAAAAAATAACCAGAAATGTAATTGCAACATGGCTTCGTCACGGAGGACAATAGATGCGTGTCCATCGTGGAGTTTAGTTTACGAAGTTGTAACTAATTTGTGTGTATATGCTGTGTGCTCTGGATACAAAAATTCCAATGCCTAATAACTAATTGCCTTGTATGGAAAACAAGTTTTTTAATGGTTAGTTGTGACGACGACATGCCAGAACTCGGAGCTCTTCCATTAAACAATTATTCGTGCCTCAAAAATAATGGTCGCCAAACTAGACATTAGAAATTAAATCAATGTAATCTCTACTCACTGTTACAGTATTAAGAATTTACATTACAATAAAATAATAAAAGTTTTACCCCAAAGCAACCGTACACAAACACTTGTACCTCTGCGGTTTTATTGAAAATAAAAGCGGTACCTCTTTCCTTGAATAATAGAATAAGTTAGGCTCAACGTCATGCATCGGAAACATTTTCGAACCACACTGGAGCTCCCTGCTGGAAAACTCAGGACGTGATACCATCAATCAATTATCCTGAGTTCGTAAGCCGTCTAATTAATCATCGTAAGTTCGTAAGTCGTCTGCTATGTGCTCATTATCCTTCGGTTTCTTTAATTGTTTCTTCCGTTGACCTCCCTTGCGCCTGGGATGTCGCTGAATAGGTTTTTTCACGCCTTGATCTTGCATAGACCTGATACCCTGCTTATCAAGGTATTCCTCAATTTTGGCATCATCTATCCCATCCACAGCTACGGCTCGCCAGTTCTTTTGAAATTCCTCATCCACAATCAGTTCAGCGTGTCGGTCATTATAAAATAGCACCTTCTTCTTGTCTTGACGGGTGATAGTAACGATCTCAGCATCCAGAGCCTACAACAGAATATGATAAGAACCTCGAGCTCAACTCGAATAAAATAAACAAGAAATACCTTGAGCACTCTCTCCGCATGAGGAACAGACTCAACCACATCATCTCTCAGAATTCCGCCCAGACCTTTCATATCATGCTGTTTCAGCAGACGTAACAAGGACTTCTTATCTCGACATTTCAAAGGTGGTTTAAACTGGTACTTAGAATCGTGCGTTACTTCGATTTTCAGATTGTTCGGCAGCGCCTCTGATTGTAGCCACTAAGAATGATACAAAAAATGTCGATCATCAACCATATCAAAATTGGTTCACACAAACGACAGCACCGCATTTCCTACACCTTCTGGGGGATCCGATGTTACCGACTAAACCGGCTGTAATTTGATGAAGAATTAAAAGTTCTTACACGACCTACGTTTCGCCTTACTCTAGCTGCTGTACTAATCTCAATGTGAGCTATGCCGAAACTTGACAAACAGTAAATTCTTTAGGAAATGGAGAAATTTTGGTGACAGCCATTTAGGGAGTTCGAATTTTTAGGATCGTGCTACAAGTACCAGTCACAACGTTGGACATTTTTAAATTCTAAATTACCACCAGTTAAAACCGTAATCTCGGTGGGCCCAATAATATAAAGGAACAAATCTAAAATTCCCCTCGTTACCTGCTGAACCTTTGCCGTCACATCTAACTGGCTCGTCTCATCCAAAATCTCGTCCAGGTTAAGTGGGTGATCCTCACCTTCCTGGAACTTTTTCTTCAGATGCTGCACAATCTTCGTTAATACTCCAAACTTATAAGCTGATCCCGCCGTAATATTTTTGTACCTGGCTCAAAACAAGTTTAATTAACCACTCGCCTTTGACAATCCCCAAAATTAACAACGACCACTTAGCCCAACAAAACTCACATAGAAATAACATTAGCATCTGCAGACTTATTTCCCCCGGAGGTCGTCCCATTTTTGTTTGGTTTCTTTCTCGCCTCCGTATTCCCATCATCTTCCCTCTTCCGTTTTGTTTCTATCCTGCAAAAATAACAAAAAAACGTTATCATAAAACTTTGTTCTTACACATTATGCATTTCATATTTCAACACAAGTAAAAGTATCAAATTCCAACCACCGTCTCCTAATAATACTAAAGAGTTAACTACGACTCCAGCCTCAAAACAATATTACACACCAACTTACACTGGTACATCAAAAGCCTTCTTTTTAAAAGCTTCTCGCTCACGAAGCAAAGCTGGGTCCATGATGACTGGGTAAATTCCTTCAAAAATAAATAAATACATATATATACCCCCAATAATGTCAGCTGTATAAAGAGAATACTGTCAAATCTCATCAGTTTTCCATACACGACGAAACCAGTGTACAGTACCTACCCAGATGCCCAATCGTTAAAAGTGCTTTCAATCCAGTGGTCCAATTAATTATTTTATTTATTTCTTCAAATATATTTTTTTTGTCTCACACGCCGTTATCTCAAATCCTCGTGCCATTACCGCACCGCAGTTCTCTCTCATGAGATGATTCCGAATACGGACGGATGGACATATGACCATAGGCATGGCATAGAACGCAGCAGTACAGAGAGACAGCACTGCACACACACACCATCATAGGAAGTCTATACCTCATGTTTTCAAATATCCCGCCAAATCCAATGATTTCGCCGACTTTCACGACCTTACTTTCATGTGGACTGCGGCCAAGGATAGCAATTGCCCTCAACTCCCAGGTTTCCGTATGCTGTCGAAGCGAAAAACTGAATGCATAAGCGACCCAGTCACGTAATGTAGCGGCTGAGTTTTAGTGGTGCGCGAGACAGTTACGAAAGCCTCTGTGAGCCTCTCAAACTGAACACAGCACACACTGCTCTCGTATGCGTATACGTACCCAGGGTGCACCTGACTGTGCAGGCAGGCAGGGATTGAGAGTTGAAGACTAACATTTCCCCCGAAGGTCCATTGCTGGCGAGGAAAAAAATACCTACAGTCGTCAGTCATACATCAACATCAGGCGGGGCAGGAGTGAAGTAATCGTCTCAACGGCGAGGTTTTGTAGTTTGATTTTTAGTGAAGAGCAATTATCCTGGATCGGGGGCAGTTGAACTCGGTGGTAAAGTTTGGTCCCGGGAGAGAGGATCGCTCGACACATCCTCTCTCGCACGTACACATCATCATACAACTGATAAGATCAAGAGGAGTTGATTAACTTGCTGTGATAAATATTATTTCACCCCTCCCCCCTCTCTCTCTCTCTCTCTCTCACTCCCTCTGGATAACATGTTCTAACGGAGTTGATAATTTACAAATATATATAAATATATATCTATATGCATATATAAATTTGTTCAAATCCACCTTGGACCACCCCCCCCTCACAAGTGCCTTCCAAATTAAATTATTAATAATATTATTATTAGTCTTACTATTATGATTACTATTGCAGTCCTCAATTAAAAATCTCAACTCTATTAATATCTCTCGGAGGAATATATTCAAAAACAATACGAGCCAATCGCACAAGACGAACTTCCACTTCTATGCTACAGCTACAGCACTTCTGTACCACTAGAAGATCACTACATAGGACAGCAACGGGCAATAATACTAGTAATAGTAATAATTTTGAAACGGACACTGTGATACCTTTACTACACGATCAAGGATTCGGAAGCGCAGCGGATAAATTTGTATAATACAAAATAAAATAATAACTAATACTATACCTACCTGTGACCTTTCTAAAGATATATATGAAGTGAGAATATTTTAAAGAGTAAATGTTAGGATATTTTGTACAAGAAGCCAACATCTAACTTGAACAAGTACGACTCAGGAGGCACGTCGTTTATCATCATCCTCATCAACCTCTATCAGAATGGCTAATAGTGGGACTAATAATCCGAATGGAACAGCCATGGGTCAGTCCCCCATGGGAAATCAAATTATTCACATTCGAGGGGATTCAGATTCAGAGCTTCAGGCTCTCTTCGACTCTGTCCTCCAACCGAATGCCTCTAAACGACCTCATCAAGTTCCGCTCCGACTCCGGAAATTACCCGACTCATTTTTTAATCCGCCGTCCACGGGTTCAAAGTCACCCTCTGTGTCCGTGAATCACTCGCGAGAGAATTCTGTGGATTCAACATTAAACTCCATGAGGTATGATAATCGTCATCACATTTGCTTTGGATAGTGTCTTCCTTTCATCTACCTTTTACAGTTTACTCATCTTTATCATCATCATCACCACCACATCAGCGTTACTAGCAATGGACTTACTATAAAGAGGAAATTTAGTTTTTAGAATTTGAAAAAAAATCTCTCGGGTCTACTTATTGGATTCACCCTGTGTCAACACGCCCATTCCTAGACAGTCCTTCCCCCGTCCTCTCAAGCCGGAGAGTTTGTTGGCTTGTAAGGTTGAACACAACTCCGTCTTATCAGTTCTCAATCGTCAATTATATTCTTCCCCCTTAGTCTTTTGATAAGCTTTTATTAAGAAATGTAAATAAAGGTTCAAACTTGATTCGCCTAATTGTGTACGATGCAAAGTGCTCTTCCGTATGTATGCAAGAGTGTGTGTGTGTGTGTATCTGTGCGTGTGCCTCTGCGTGCATGTGTCTTTCTCTCTCTCACAATACGATGTGTGGATTCACGAGCGTGTATTATTAGAGAGATGAGATAATATTAGTATTGGATTTTTCTCTCGCGGCTTCATGGGATTATGTAGGTGCGTGCGTGAGTGTGTGTGTGTGTGTGTGTATTTGTCTTTGATATATAGGAATGGGACAGTTGAACAATTTACATACTTAATAACTGTTTCCTCCTATCCTTCCTTATTGTGAGACAAGGCTCTCGACGGTCGTCTATTTTTATATTGGCGGTGCGAATGTGGCATAGGGAGGCATAGGCAGGTAGTCGTCGGAGAGGAAAAGGTGCATGATTTTCTCAATGGGCATCATTATACACGAACCACCAGCCCCACCGTGGCCCTACCTGTTCCTTCGTCCCTAAGTGCTCCTTTCCAAAAGGAATGATAACATTCATCCCCGGAAAGGATGGAACTTGAATAACTACATATTTATAAATATATACATTCATAGATATGTTGTATATGGTGTGTGTGTGTGTGCACCCTTAATATGTGGACGTTCGGGACAAGAGGAATAAAATGTGTGCTTCTCCTCCTATTTCCCTGCACACACGCACATGCACTTACAAATATATATGCATATATATACACACATATATATCTATGTACTGTACGTTACACACACACAAATAAACGTGCACACACATACACTCAATTGCCCGGACCCACATAACACTTGTTCGGAGACACACACTTGCCCGCACTCACACACACGGTTGCCCGCACATACAGGCACACACATATGGATTTGACGGCTGGAGGGAAAGACAAGGAAAAGCATGGGCTTGGTGGTGTTGTCATTTGTGTTAAATGCTCTTCTTAGAATTCTATTCGTATAATTTAATCTCGTCGTTTTGTTGACTGTCGGAGTGATGAGGGGAAGAATGCTCTCTGTATTCCTCTCTGTGCCTGCTCTGTCCTCCTGCCCTCCCTGTGTGTGTGTGTGTGTGTGTGTGTGTCTCACTCCAACTTCCCTTCGTCCTCTCCCTATATTCCTGACCCTCCTCCTGAGAATTCCTGACTTTAATATGCAGGGAGGGAATGTTATTTCGGAGAGCTCTGGATCAATTTGGACGAAATAATGCATTGATGATCCTCTGCGATAAGCCTGTACGTAGACACGTAGGATCCACCTCCCAGAAAGTCTGCTGTCCCTGTCCCACAACACCTTGGCCTACTCCACTCCTCCACGGTTCGGTTCCGGTTCATCTCCACTGTGTGTCTTCTGGGAGGCTGTAAATTTGTTTTTTGTACTTTAGTGTCATTACGAACGTCTTAATAATGATGATGATTCGAATTGGAAATAAAATACACAACGTGGTGATGATGATGATGATGGTGATATGTTAGTGATGGTGAGATTTTGAAGTAAAATATTAAGCTTGATGATGGTGTGTTGAGGATCATGGGATTTGGAAGTAAAACATGGAAGGTGATGATGATGATGGGAATTGGAAGGGAAATAAATATATTGACAACATTATTCTCCTGTGATATTGCCACAGAAGAAGTCCCCTCCCCACCGCGAATGGCATGGGACTTGGTGGTCATCTCCGGGCGCATAGTTCACCAGCTTCATTAGAACAGACGTATTCCGTGGCGAGCGTTCAACCTCACGTGGGTCAACCGTTAGGATCTGCACCTACACAGTCTGGCAGTTCGGGTAATTTGACAGATGATCCTCTACCTCCTGGCTGGGAACAAGCCTGCACAGCTGAAGGACAAATCTACTTTATCAAGTAAGAAAATTTTCAACGTCTTCTTCTACCTCTTCTCTTCTTCTTCTTCTTCTTCTTCAATCTTCTTACCTACATCGCCTACCTCCGCTTTGTCGTCCTTTTTTGTTGTTGTTGTCTATGTGTGTGTGTGTGTGTGTGTGCGTATGTATACTATAGAAGATATCCTTATCCGAAACGTGTTCATGGAGCAGATGATGTTTTTTTTAAATGTTGTTGTGAACCTCTCTCCGCAAGTGCCTCATCTCTCTCGCTCTCGTCCATGAGTAAAGCCAGTATTAGTGAATTGGTTGCCGTGGAGAGTATATAGAGAGTGTTGGTCGTTTTATTGCGTTGGATATTTGACCAGTATTAACGGCACTATCACCCTAAATCTCCAATCTGCTAGAATATCACTCCCCGGCATATGCGGCTCAATACTACAGAGGCGGGATGAAAAAGCATCGTAAAGATTAACTATATATGCAGTGAGTCAGAGTCTCTCTCTCTCTCTCTCTCTCTCTCTCGCTCTCGGTTTGATGCATTCACGAAGCCAAGAGGAGCTTCTCTGTCGTCGTCGTCGTCTTCGTCTGCTTCCACTTCTTCTTCTTCTTCTTCATCGTCTCCATCTCCGTCAAGCTTCTCGCAGTTAGTTTGATTCTCAATAAGCTGCTGCGGCGGCTCTTAAGGCAGTAACACGAAAAACAATGGGAAACGGACATAAATTACATGATTAGTGTGTACATTGTTGAAGAGCATTGAGCAGGGCCTCAATCGCTCCGCAGCATTATAGCACCATACGGACTTGAGCCTATACTCTTGTGGACAGACGTCGAGAGGAGACGCTTGCTCGCACACACATGCACAGGCACACCCGCTCACAGATGTATATGTATCATCATCATAATAATATCTGAGTCTGCCAAGATTTAATTTCCATGCGATATTTTCTTAAGTACCGTGAGAGGGGTGATGCTAAGGGAGGATTGTTGGAGTTATGCCATGTGTAGCAGGAGCCCTAGAATATGAGAAAAATCTTGATTACTTGTCCGAGTTAATCATCGTGGTCATGACGCACTTCTAGGAATTGGATGGTGACTGTCTTACTGGCTGAAATGCAAATGAGCTCTGATCTCCCTCCTGCTCCTGCTTCTTACGATATATTGTGCTGCTGCTGCTGTTGTTGTTGTTGTTGTTGTTGCTGCTGCTGCCCCGGCTGTGAATGAGTTCGCTTCAAGAGCTCTCTTATGCCTTGTTGTTTGCTCAAGTCAATTATTGTTTCTAGGTGGCGGCTTTTTGCTCCCCCTTCCCTCCACTAGTATATGCCATCTCCACGGCCATAATACCACTGCACCGTCACGTATACATTGTTCCTCACACAGGCTCTTCCATGAATCCCCTATGTGTTGTGTAGTGTGTGTGTGTGTGTGTGTGTGTGTGCATATGTGCGACTAATGTAATATCTCAGAAGATGATGATGATGACCAATCTCAATCTTCCGTCTGCGATGTCATTGTGACCGCCTTCATATTTCCAAGAGTTCCTCCAGTACTTGGATCTGACTCTGCAGCCATCGGATTCTTGACTTTGGAGGCTTCCACAGTGTGTCTATGTACGTGTGTGTGTGTGTGTGTGTATCTGTGGAGCAGTCTCTCCTGTTTTTCATGCGAGTCCCATTCTCTCCGGAGGAGAAGCTCTTTATTTCCCCTTACTTTTAGATCGATGGATACACGGAGGGATGGGGAATCTTTGTTGGGTCCAGAGTGAGAGAGAGAGAGAGAGAGAGAGAGAGAGAGAAGAGGAGAGTGAAGCATTGAATGTTGGATGGACAGAGAGTAGAATTAAAAATTACTGCTGCTACAGTAGTACTAGGATGATATGAAGGAACTGGTCGGATGGTAATCTAGTGGACACACGCACACACTTACACACACACACACACACACGGGCGTACAGATTTGTGACTCGCACAGGATCAGGCAGACACACACACACACGCACACATTAATATATATGAATATGTAGGCACGCACTCATGGTCTAAAAGGCGAGAAGGGACAGTCTGTGGATGGAGACTTGTTGCGCACACGTATATACATGGACACACGGGCACATGCAGAGGCACATGTAGTGCCTGTTGTTAGCATACGAGGGTGGTGTTACCATGCGAGTGTGCATATATTTTCAGGCCACTAACGAAGGGAAGGGATGCTGGGTCTGGTGAAGGTGTCTAAGGAGCGGAGAGTATATTTTGTGCGGTCATGTATATGTAGCATGGAAGTGAGGAAGGTGCATGTTCTGAGTTTTGTCTGGTGGTAATTTAGAAGTGAGCAGGGTGGTTTTGACGTATACTTCTTACGACTACGGGCTGTAGTAGTTGTTCCCTTCTTCTTCTTCGTCGTCGTCGTCGTCTCACAAATGTGCATGCATGATCATCTCTCTCTCACACAAGCACACACACACACACACACATTTACAGACACGTACATACACACGCTCTTACTGTACACTTTCTGGGGTCGGTTTTTTAGTCTGGAGTACCTGTTGGCCTGTTTGGGCCTCTGGGGATTTTGTATTGTACCTTTTTTCCTTGTCCTTATCCTCTACACGAAGTTTTCCTAGGTCTTAATGTGATTTGACTATGGAGAGGAGAGCTCTCTAGAGCAGCTCGTATACTCTCTCAGAGTGAGCGGTCTGAGAGAGAGAGGGAGAGAAGACAACTCTGTGCAAGTCCGTTGAGTCTACAACAACATAAAGTTAACTAGCTATACATTATCGCACTAAGGATACACATACACACACACACACACACACACACACCCACAGAGGGATCCTTCGCCATTGACGTCTGTATGCTATAGTTATTCTGGTGGTGAATGTGTTTTATGTATGTGCGTTTGTGTGTGTTTCTGCCTGTCTGAAATATACTTTTTACCTTGAGGTTCTCACTTCGATCATCATCATCATCATCGTGAGATTCCCTAACCCAGGATATGATTCCTATACCTTTGCAAGCCCACGTTACGTTACTGTGTATTCTCCATGGCTATCCCCTCGGATTGCATTGGATTTCTGTTCAGAAGAGCGCGCTCCGAAACACTCCTGTGTGTGTGTGTGTGTGCCTGTCTTCATACATAGCAAATGCGTAGAGGTAGATAGAAGATGCCTTTAGTCAGTTAGTCTTCTCGTACTCCTGACTCCTGTATTCCTCTCCTGGGTTTGGTGATGGTGGTGGTTGTTGTTGTTGTTGTTGTTATTGTTCAGCTCCTTTCGTTGTTGTGTCTCCTGAGAAATCTCATGAAAAATCTTCCCCCTTTTTCCAAATTTCAAGGACGAGGTTATTGTTTGACGTTATTTTGGTTCCTACGGATGTATGTGAGCTTATAAACATATGTTTATATATATTTATAATATGTATGCATGCATGCATATGCATGTGCCGTGTAACCCGTCACGAAGGTACACGAGAAGGCGAGAGCCAGAGGGGGGATAGAGACCCTTATTCTCACCACCCTGGTTCCCTGCCTCTCTTTCTCTCTCTCTCTCTCTCGCTATACCTATCTCTCCCTCTCCCCGCAACTCTCTACTCCTCTCTGTTCTCAAAAGTTTTTCTCAGGTAAAGAGGAATAATGGAGGAAGGCTGGAAGTTCCTACACATACTAACACACACACACACACACACACTCACACACACACACTTACACGTACATGTATATTTACCGGCACTCCGTCTCTCTCTCTCTCCCCTGTCAGTTGCACTGCTCTCAAGAGCTCCTGGGATGTGATGGTGGTGGTGGGCAATACACCTGTAATCAGGATTCAAAGCAGGAACGATGGTCGATGTACTTTGGTGTATACATATTGGGAAGAGCTTGGAGTCGGTAGGGAAATAAAACCTGCCTTCCTTTTTGACTTTCGCTACTCCTGCCCGCCGGCATCCAACCATCCACACATACACACAGGATCAGACACACACACACACACACACACCCAAGAATGCACATACATAAGGGGAGCGGAGATTTTACACACATGGGACGGTGTGTGTGTGTGTGTGTGATGTTGAAGCTGCACAAAGACTTGAACTGTGATACTACTATTAGATTCTCTACTGTATGTGTACACTGTACTGTGAAGTATCTAGTGCGGTAATAGCAGTGCTAATAGTAGTAGTAGTTGTATTAGTAGTAGTGGCAGTAGATGTTGTTGTTCCTGTTGTTGTTGTTGTTGTTGTTGTTCTTGCTGTTACTGTAGTAGTAGTAGTAGTAGTATAGTAGTAGCTGTCTGCTGAACTAAGTTGAACCTCCTGAAACCTACGGATAACTTTTGCCTGTGATTCGTGCAGCGTGCTTTTGGCCATTGCCTCCTATCGTTTTTATATACATTTTTTGACCACCCCTTCTTGTTCCGTCATCATCATCCTCATCATCATCATCATCTTCGCCTGAGTCTCTTGTGGTGCTCGCTCCCTCCATGCTGTTGTTGCTGCTGCCGCTGCTGCTGCACCTATATACTTCTGTGTGCGTGTATTCCTCACTCCTGCTGCTTACTCTGACTCTCTCTCTCTCTCTCTCTGTCTGTCATACACACTCTCCGATCTGACTGTAGTGAGAGTGAGTGAGTATATAAGAATCTCCGCACATGATGATGATGATGATCTTTCCCTGGCATTGAATCATGGTGGGGTTACGTCGAACTCCCATGGATATGTATTTGCGTACATATGACCTGACTTTTGAAGTCTTGGATATATAATGTGTTGTGAGGAGGAGAGGAGGGAGTTATTTGGAATGGATGCGGATGGATGGAAATAAAATTTTTGGAGAGCATTTAATAATGCGTCCATGTTTCTGTTGTGTGTGATCATCATGCCATTCCGTCTGCTTCACATGTAGGTGTTATGATTATGACAAGAGGGACGGGGGGAACGGTTTAAGATTTTATGTGTGATGGTGGTGGTGGTGGTGGAGATGGAGACGGCTCTGGCTAGAAGTTGTAATGCGGAGTAGTAACTGTAGAAGAAGTATTAGTAGTAATAGTAGTAGCTTTCGTAGTGGTAGGAGTAGTGGTATAGTCGTAGCAATAATAGTAGTATATACATTTGGAACTGCTAGGACTAATCATCTCCCCACTTCACTCTCAGGGTGTCACGATGCAATGTTTTTTCCAATGTTCGGAGAGGCCTGCATCACGACATGCACAGAATCATACACACACACACACATGCATAAATACACGCACACGAAGAGCCTTTGGGAAAATTCTGACTTGAGGATAGAGTCTTCTGTAGGGTGGATTGTGCAGAGTGGTGTGTGGATGAGGGAGAGTGAGTGAGAGAGAAACTTTAGGAAGGGAGCATGTTTGAGTCTGTGTCACAATTTTACTATTTGGCCTGACTTGTTCTATCTTTTGCCAAGCATTAACCATTTAAAAAAGTCTTCATCACCAAAGCAAAGTTGCTTTGGCTGCGTTTCAAAATTAGACAAGATTGTCTTGGTCTTGGTTATTTTTTTCCCCTTGGCTACACTATACTATGGCTATATGCTTCTGCCAGTAGTAGTAGTGTTGTGAAGTTGCTGCTGTTGCTACTTTTCTACTGCTGCTACTATTGTCACTACGAGTACTCTATCGCCTTCCTTCTATTGGTTCATCGAGGGTTTGCCATCAGATTTGTAACATGCTGACACTTTCAGCTTTGCCTGGTTGTGTATGTGTTGGTGTGTGCGTGCAAGCGTGCGTGTGCGTGTGGTTGTGTGTACGTGTGTGTTCTTAGTGTTCCTTTTATTGTTGCTGCTGTTGTCATCCTGGATGTGAGCGAATATGTATTTATATATATATATGTATAAATAAATGCATAAATAATATACAAAGAGGAATGATATGGTGATGATCATGATGAGAAAGAAAAAGGACTTGATCTATCTTGATTCTCTGTGTAGATTGCGTATAATTTGTTACCCCTTACAGTGATTTTATTACGTGTAAATAGGATGAGAGGGAGATGAGCCATGTTCGTTAAAATGTTGCCAGTTGGAGCAAGGCTACTTGTTTCACACACACACACACATTTGCAGAGAAATACACGTATACACACACACACACACACACACACACACACATGCGGAGCGTACGGGGCAACGCATACGCAACAGATACTGATTTAGGTCAGATCCAACAATATTGTTGCTGTGACTATATGAGAGGGAACAGAGAAGAAGTTTTCCACTTTATTTATTATTATTATTAGTATTATTATTATCATCATCATCATCCCAAATATTCACATTTGAGTATTTTCTGGGGAGGATAGATGCACATAATAATAGTGCATATAATATTGCATAATTGATTGATATTTGATTTTCTAGGGATGATCCGCGTATACGCTATAAGTGTGTAAAATTAATATTTTCTGGCAAATTGAGTTGATGGAGGGGGCGGAGTGGTGGGGGGATGGGGGATGACAGGACAAAACTGTTCCGCCTTACATGGACGGGAAGTATCATTAGTTTAAATGTTTGTGTGTGTGTGTGTGTGTATGTGTCTCACATAGCGGAGGTAATTGGGCTTACCTGTGGTGATGTTGGTGGACCAAAGTATGGAATTATGTGAGCATTACGCTAACATTATATGTTGGTAGTAGGAGAGCAATACAAGTTAATGAGATGGTGTGTGTGTGTGTGTGTGTGTGTGTGT